>BCHH01000002.1:1091348-1242363 GCA_001599595.1 Beverwykella pulmonaria
TTGCCGTAAGATCCACCCTGGGCGTTGATGTTGGCGCCCTTATCAATCAGAATCTTCACTATCTGCTCATTGCCTTCAGCTGTGGCCGCCTGGAGTGCGTTGCTGTGGAATCCACCCTGGGCGTTGATGTCGGCGCCCTTGACAAGCAGAATCTTCACTATCTGCTCATTGCCTCTAGCTGAGGCCGCCTGGAGTGCGTTGCCGTAGTATCCACCCTGGGCGCTGATATCGGCGCCCTTGTCAAGCAGAATCTTCACTGTCTGCTCATTGCCTTCAGCTGAGGCCGCCTGGAGTGCGTTGCCGTAGTATCCACCCTGGGCGTTGATGTCGGCGCCCTTGCCAAGCAAAATCTTCACTATCTGCTCATTGACATTAACTGAGGCTGCCTGGAGTGCATTGCCGTAAGATCCACCCTGGGCGTTGATGTCGGCGCCCTTGTCAAGCAGAATCTTCACTATCTGCTCGTTGCCTTTAGCTGAAGCCGCGTAGAGTGCGTTGCCGTAGTATTCGCTCTGGTAGTTGATGTCGGCGCCCTTGTTAAGCAACAGCTTTACCTCCCGCTCGTCGCCAAAATGTGAAGCCCTTTGGAGTGCAGTGTCGTAGTCTTTAGATGAAAGTGTGTGTCGTGCGTGTCGTGCGTGTCGTGCATGTCGTAAGATTGGATGACTGTGGCGTCCACCGTTAAGTAGAGGTTTGCAACTCGATTGTTGAAACCACACTGCTGATGTGGTTGCAGCTGAGTTAATTAATTTACTCTCATCGTAAGTCAAGCTAACTTCGGAGCACATGGTCCTCGTCTCTTGGTAAGAATCTAAGGGAGACTCCGCTCTAAATGCCGAGGAACGTGTGGCTCCTTCGACTCTTGCTTTTCTCGCGGATTCCAATGTTTCTCGTCGCTTCCGCTTTGCACTGCGTCTTAAATTCTTAACAGGTGGTGTTGGGGGAAGTGGAAAGTGACTCAGTCGAATATTTTTAAAGCATTGTCTCTCCTTCCGAATTTCGTGATGCGAATGAGTGCTACCGCTAATACCACCCCATGCATCTATTCTTTTTCTTTTCCGTTGTGAAAGCTTTCCTATTGTGCTTCCGCCATCTTTGAGTAACCAATTATCAGTATCGCTGCGGTAGGGCAATGGGAGCCGAGTGTATGCATCTTCAAAGCATATATTGCAATTCGCACTATAAAATTAGCAATTTCATTTGAAGGTGATTTTCACCATAGCTTACCATTGCTTCCTCCCGTCCGATGAAAAAAAAGTAGAGCTTCGGCAGCCTGGTTTTGGGCATCGCTCATTTCGGCCAAATGCATGAGAATACTGGCCGATGATGAATGCCATGGTCAAACTCATACCTGGCCTCAAGCCTTTAAAGTTGGACTTCGATATAACCTCTGATCGATTTAGGGGATCAAATAGCTCATACTCGTTAGCGGCGACTTTAGGATGACCAGGGCCTGTTGAGAAATGGGCTAGAATTATAGCTTCGACTTTCTGTCACCTGTTCAGCATAACATAACAGGTGTTAAAGGTTAGTCATACGAGCCAATCGAATTCTGATGGAATGGGGAGAATTCGTCCTAGAGCATCTTCAAATTTTACTGGGGCTTGAAACCAGGTGTATTGCAAAGCCGGAGTCGGTGACTCTTGCATTTTAACCAGGAGACTGATAACTCTAGCATTTGACTGCCATATCCTAGTTACTTGCTGTACTAATGTTTTCAGCTGCGGAATTACTTCGCTTGCTGTTTGTTAGTACACTAGAAAATGATGTGGGTGAGGTTACTTGCCCTGTTATTGCTGTAGCAATCTTTTCCAGGGATGATAGTATACTCTGCGCAATCTTACTAGTCGCCTCGGTATTCTCACGAACCTTGACAAGGCTCGTTTGAGCCCTTTCAACTGTTTCACCTGTCAAGTATGTGGAACATCTGAGCAAAGGTCAGTTAGTTATGGCATGAACCGAGAAAGAAAAAATGCTTACAACTCCTCCGTGATCAGTCTCATATTTAGGCTCCCGACATGCGCTGCAACATACGCCCGCAAATTACGCACTTCATCAATCATAGTGAATCCCCACCGCAGCTTTTGAGTCCATATCTTCATCTTGGATATTTCGGGCTGGCCGGCTAGACCCTCAAACTTCTTAAGCTTGCCGGCGAATTCGTCCAGAACATGTGTACACATAAGCGCAGCGACCTTAATGCTCACAACGGACATCTGCCGTTCCGGTGGAGCTTTTAAGCGCTCGATTTGATGCAAAGCTCGCTGGAGGCCGTGTAGCTCAAGCATGAGCTCTTGATATTCAGATCTAGCAGAGATGCGGAGAATCGTGATAATGTCTTTGATAAGCTTGCCGGCGGCAATGAAGTCGCCGACTGCGAAACCGAATGACATTATGATCGATTACAAGGCGTATAATGTAATGACACGAGGGGTTGTGAAAATTGGTGGATGGAGAAGGCTGGCAGGCATCAGAATTGAGGCCTGGCTGTGCTTATGTCATGTGAAGCATCAGAATGGCAGTCACATGCATATTATGAGTGGTCAGGCTGAAGTAAATAATTTTATCTCAGACTTAAGTTAAAATGCAGCAAAGTATTTGCCAAATTGGCGAAAAAGAGGGTGCTTGCGGGAGAGCATTCTTTCACACTAGTCAGCATGGCCAAAATCACAGAGGCACTTAAATCCCAAGCTGAAATGAGGAGGCTATCTGGAAATATGCTTCCAGTTGCGGAATCAGATCCTTGATATTCATCATCCTGATATAGTGCCTTCGTCTGAACATATGGCAAATGGTGAATCACAACCCTCTCTTGTAGAATACATGTGAGAGTGAGTTGATAAAAATTGGGATGGGGAAGGCGAGGTGGCGAGTGGAGCGAAGTGAGAGGTAGAGGTTGAGTTTTGTGTGAAGATGAAAGAGGATGGCTCTATGTAATGGCGTTATGTGGAATGCGCACCACGACCTCACGTTAATCTCTCGACTCTTTACAGAAATTCTAGCAACGGGCTAAAAGGATCGTTCATGACCTACGGAGTACTTCTGTAGATGCTAGAGTTTCCTATATACTCCTACTACCACTTCACTTCCCCGTGACAGTAATAGTATGCACGTATCTCAATTTTCCCCCTTCAATCCTAAACTCATGACTATCCGGGATTCCCGCAAAGCTCAAGAACACGCCTACAGTCCCATACTCCTCATCAATAACATACCTCCTGTTCTTCAGCTCAACACCGCTCGGGATACCCACATTGCAGCTATCACTCGGCTCGCCCTTCCCAGTATAAGACCCGCCTTCTAGTCGCGCACAGGGCGTACCCCAGGGTACTTTGGTGTTCTTGTCCTTGAAGACGTCACAGTAGGCGTCGGCTGCAGCTTGAATCACGGCGCGGGTGTCACGTTTATCTTCAGGGATAGGCGTCCATGCTTCTTTCGATGCCCATTTTAGTGTGCCGGCAGCGTCGAAAAGCCAGTCGCCTTTGTCGGTGACGAGGGTTTCAACCTTGGTGATGATACCGTCTGTGAGGTGGATTTGTGTACCCAGGACGTAAGGGTGCTTGGAGTCAGTGATGATAACCTCGGTGTACGTAGAGCAATTGGTGGAGTCGTGTTGGCTACGCGTGAAATCGATCTTTTGAGCCGTGGATAGGATACCCTTGGTGATGTCGGCCTTCTTGTCGTTCTCGAAGTATGCGAGACTGCTGGAGACAGGTGCGAGAGTGCCCGGCTTTCCTCCCGTCTGAGCGGCAACGTAGCTATCTGTGACTGATTTGAGGAGAGTCTTGTCGCATTCAGCCGCGAGGGCCACAGCGAGGCCGGTGAGGCCAAAGAAGAGGTGACGCATGCTGGTCGATGGGTTGAAAAGAAATTGGCGCAGTTGAAGGGTAGAGTGTGCAGAGTGCGTTTGTTGGATCTTATAAGTAGCCTACCCCTTGGCTGTAAAGTTATCCGGCACTTCGCATGTACATGGATAATTCAAGCACTGTCCAGTCCTTGATAAGTTGTCCACTCTCAACAGAGAACCGTGATGACGACTCGTGTTGAAGAACCTCAAGGTTAATATAGGTCGACGTTATTGGCCTGCATAGATTGATAGCGGGGAGCGATGATGAAACTCCAGTTATACACTCGGCAGTTGGGCCTGATCACCTATGGTAGACACACAATATTTTGCCTATTTTCAAGGCGTTTTCTCGATGAGGATATCAAATAGGCAGGTCCTCGAGAGTACAGTACAGGTGAGCATAGCAATTTTTGTTCTACCCACTTCATACTGCAGAATGGTCAACCTGGCCCCGACGGAGGATTGAAATACTATCCAAGTTGGTTAATGGTATTGTTGTACAGAGTCCCTATTCGTATGTATTTTCGTACGGATCGCCGTCGTCGATGTCATCGTCGTCTCCGTTATCGAAGTACTGTTCCGCGTTGTAATCATCGCCCGATTCCTCGGAGTCACTTGAAGCAGCGGAGAAGTCCTCGTCCTCGTCGACAGCATCTGGCTTCTCGTCGTCTTCCTCGACTTCCTCATCTTCGTCGGCGTCCTCGTCAGCTTCCTCTCCATTCAGATCTTCGCGGGCGCGCTGGTCTTCTTCTTTTAAATAACGGTCAATTCGGGTCACAGCAGTGACCTTGGATACAGAGAGCAGTTTCCGCTTCTTAACTGACCCTTCACCGACTGTGTCGCCGTCTGCAACCTTTGGGGTATTGTCTAGTATGGAGCGCAATTCCGGTGGGAAGAGATCCACGACTGGTATCCGTTAGCTGCTGCTGCTTCCGCGCTGAGCACTTCTCTTTATTCGCACTCACCATATGGGCGTGTGTCTAGCTTTGGTATTCTACGCCGCACTTTCAAGTACTTGGATGTGTATGTCTGGTTGTCCGCGAATGGGTTGAATAGTGAGGCTTCTGTGGGCGCAGGCTGATTCGCTTTTCGTTTCATGCCATTCTTCATACCATCATTCAGAATTGTGTAGAAGGGACCTTCGTGTATGCGGTCGCGCACGGCTAGATAGTGTTGGACTGTGGCACTCTCGTCATTGGTAGGCGGCGGTGCTTGCGGTGGTGGGGCGTCCTGCGCGGGTTAGTACTGGAAGCGCATACTTCAGTTGGGGCTGTGACTGCGACCGCGACTGGCGAATCGCAGCTTCGACATGTTGCAATGCGCAAAGCGAATATGGTGTAGAGTGCGGTATTCCTGCTGCAATAGAGATGAAGAGAAGAAAGAGGCTGCTCACTGGAAAGCGCTCGGCAGGTGCCTTCTGGATCTCCAGTCCCGACAGGTCCCAGTTGAGCTCGACGCCGCCGATACTGACGGTCCCTGGCGCTGAGCGGTAGCCACCACGCCCTCCTCCTCGACCTCCTCGCCCTCCAGGTGCCATACTATGGGTTTGTGGGCAACGCGCTCGCTGCTAGGCGCAAATACTGAGGTAGAGAGAAAAAGAGAGAAGGGTCACGATTAGGTCTGTAGTCAGAAGTCGGGTGCGCTTGAGGACGGACCTTGCGCCGGCTTTTTTCGGTGGGGCACCGCAGCCGAGCCTGCCTTCATTTCCCCGCCAAAGCTCCGCCATCATCCCACCACCGCCAGACGCCTGTGTTTACTCTCGTCGCCGTAGGAGATCGCCAAAGTTCTGTTGAATAGAGAGCCTTCCTTGGTACCGGAAAGGCTCGAGTTCTTGCAAGGTGGATATTTGGCCGCTCGTTGCTGAACGTTACAACTTAGGTCCTTTCACAGCCGGCCCCAGGAGGGAGCTTGCGAACCACCGAGACGCGACAGATCTTACATATACTATCCAAGACGCGTCTACTTGGCTTTTCTACGCGTAATCACATGGGTGGAACTAGAACCTTCTCCTAACCATCGCTACGTCACGCTTACTTACCAGGATCGTGCGTAGGCAGGTCGTCTTTGCACCCTCGCCTTTCACCATATCTGCCCCTAGCAATATCTCCTATCATGGCAGAGCCACCCGCCGTCTTGGCCGAGCTGTCGGCACACCTGCACAAGGTTGACCAAGATCCTGCTACCCCGCTAGACATAGAGCTCCTGGAGCAATGCGAGCTGTTCACAAGCACGCCAGAATACCGCACCCAGCTGTGGAACGAGACGCAGCCCCTCTTTCTGCAGTTGGCCGGTCTGCTGCCCAAAATCCAACAGGATCCGTCGCCTGTCATACGCTTCATCGCGAAATTGGCCGTCCCATATCGTTTCGAGGACATCAAGGATCTGGGGTTTGAGATTGGCCTCGATCTGGATGCCACACCTTTCCATAGCCTAATCCTCTCCTTGTTGGAGAAGGCTGCCGCGAGTAGCCACGATGCTCAGGCACTAGCAAACAGACCTGCTGTTATATCGGCCGTTGTCCGCCTATGGCTGTGCACCAAGGACACCGGAATAGCCACTCAGGCCGCTGACCTCCTCATCTCCTTATTACGAGTCTCCAAGAATGAACCAATGTCTGTGCCAGGTGAGGCTCAGTTGCACAGTTATGGAACAGGCCCAATCTGGAAACGACTCTTCAACGACCGGGACATATACTCGCTCTACTATCAGTACACGTACTTCTTGAACTTCACAGCATCCCCGCTCCTCAACAAGCGCGACAAGACCGTTTGTCAGGCGAGACTACTAGAATGGCTACCCAGAGTCGGCAAGATGGACTGGAGTACCATTATCTCCGGTCACGGTTCCGATGCGGAGCGGGAGGTTGGACTTTCCGAATCTGAAGGTCTTCTTCATTACGCGGCTTTGAAGATGGTGAAGACCGCGGACGACATCCTGATGCATATGACACTCATCAACTTCTTCAGTGATCTCATCACAACGGTGAGAACGAAGCCACACCTTACGCAAGTGCCCTCAGTAGACAATACAGACTACCCGGTTCAATCTAACCGTGTAGCAGGCATTACGATTCGAGCCTGTCTCTGGACTTCGTCAAAGACCAAGGCATTCACAAGGAGATTATCAGACTTCATACGGACCCGAATCCAAGCATGGAGCAGTCTTTTCTGGGCACCCGAACCGCACACTACATCAGCGAATACGCCATCACGTACCCGGAGAACTTTGAGAAGAGTTCAGAGTTGAGTGTCATCCGCCAGTTCATCCAACGCAACATCTCCAGGTGTGAGCCCAACGATCTCAACATTCTTGTTTCGATGCCGCGTCAAACTCTCATTCCCCGCACGTCGGCTGGTTTTGCCTGGGGTGACTGTGTCTTGTTAGATGTACCAATCGTCAAGACCAGGCCGGAAGCACTCAAGACACTCGCGACAGTGTTCCACGGTCCGCCAAAGGCACCCATCACCTTTCCTCAAGTCGAATCCGTGGACATCGATAGAAGGCGAAATGAGGTCGAACGGATCTACGCCCGCATCCTCACGTCCCTCTACTACACCAAGAACCCCACCATGTTTGCCAACATTGTTACTCACTCAGAAACAATCGCCATCAAGGAGAACGCCCTCGCTGCATTAGCATTACTTAGAGCAATCATCACATCAGACTGGGAGGCCAACATCCCTCCAGACCTCATCCCAGACACGGAGCCGATATTTCTACGTCTCCAGGAATTTCCCAAGACCGGTATCGACGTGATTCTTGACCCAAGTCTAAGTGGAGGTGTGCTCCCCTCTCTACTTAAGCCTGCTACCTCGTTTTCCAACCTGGTTGGCGGTCACGGCGATGCGGAGGATGCAGCCTATCAGGTTGCGATGGCGAAATTTGACGTACTGAAAGCGCTCGGGAAGAGGCTGGAACAAGAGGGTAGGCGACAGGACGTTCTCACAATGGTGCAGAGGAGGATTTCGGAGGGTCCGTGGGGTGTCAGTGGTGGTGTAGGAAGCAGAATTGGTACCCTTGATCTCTAAGCTAGGGTGAGTATTCCCACGTCAACGAGACCAGTGGATGCTGAATTCTACCCAGTATGCAATTGAATGCCTTTCTCATTGAAGAATTACTTTACTCGGCAATCAAGCCAGTCATGCTAACATTGCGTTATTTCTTGTCTCTGCGCACTCACTGAGCGTCATCTATCAAACCTCTCAGCTCATGCAGACTCCCCATCGAACTGTGCACTTCAGCCTTCTATTTGTGCCTTTAGCCCACCACAAGATATATCTCTACCAATTCTTTAGTTCTCCGCGTCGAGCTTCCCGGATTCCTGCCGACTCGCACCCTCTCGTAGAATACTACATCTGGGAGTACAACAACGGCGCCGGAGCCGCGCAGGGCGCGCCAAGATTGGCTCGCTCGTACGCGGCGGGCCCACGTATGATATCTGAAAGCACCAACAAGTCAACCAGCCATCTATCTAAAGCATGCCGACCTTCTAGCAGTACATCTCCGTCCAGCGAACGATGTGGCCCGGCAGCGGCACGGTTACTATTAGTAACCACTCACGTGCCACTTCGACGCCTGGAACGCTGCGAGCTTGAACTTGGGCTCACTTAACTACCAGACCCTTTCTACAGAGGGCTAGGGAAATGCTAGCGGGAACGCTAAGTACACGATTAGCTAGATAAATCCCAGGGTGGACATGGAGAGTAAGGTGCTACCTGGCGCGTGGTTGAGTAGCCTGGGTTTCTTGCGAATTAAACCATGATTTAGCATCTTAGTCAAACATTAAAACGCCAAAACTTTACTTAGTCCACTCTCTTATTGTAAGGAAAGCAACATGCTAAAACTTAGCCTGCGCAAGAGTAGCGAAACATATAAAGTTCTCCTGGAGGATAGTAGTGGCACTGCAGGAGGAGAGCTCGCCTTGGTGATATTTAGAGAGTCACGTGGAGGAATGTTTCCTCAACTCTAAGAACACCCGGGTAAGGGGAGAGCCCAGAGTCAAGAATCAAACCTTAGACTCTTTTCCGGCAAGCAAGAAACTTGTACCCGCTCTTAGTCAACCCGACCTTGTTTCACTACCATTTTACAATTGTAATGCATGACATCACGACCACGTACCCCACACCCCGCAAATCCTTAAGTCTCTTCCGTCGCAGTTCCTGAATTCTGACCCCCAAGCCCCCCCAAAATGTCCGAGAATAGACTTGTGCAGCCATCATCCCACCTGAAAGTTACATCTATCCAGGTTTGGATAATGCATGCGCCTTGGATTGCGACTATGGCGCAGCTGTGGCGTTGTACGCTTGAATGACGTAGATGTGGCGTGTTTCGTGTGCAGAGAAAGAGTAAGAACTTGATTAAAGAGACAATGGCTGCATGCAGCATCTTGCATACACCAATCTGTTCCTCGACATTTTCTGGCGATTATTGTTGTTCTTGGATTATTAGAGACATCGTCATAGAAACCTCATCCCGTGGTGTAGTGGTGCCACCGCCCCATCAAAACATTATTCTTGATCCGGAACTCGTCCAAAATCTGCCTTTTAACGGAGCAACGCCTGTCACCGCCGCCATCTTCCCTATTTCAAACCAACTCTACATATCCATCCTCCTGTAACAAACTCGAGCAACGTTCACGACCAGCGGGCGTCCAATGAAAGAAGTCAACATGACGAGCCCAACGTACTCACACCCGCAAATCATCGTCTCGGAATACACACGCACGTCCGAAGACTTGATGCGACGCACCACATCCGAAGACTCGCGGTGCACATCTACATCCTCTACACACACTCGCTCCCAACGCTCCCATTCGCAATACTCGCAACCCTCAAACTCGCGTTTCAGCTCTTATGAAGATGAGAACGAAGACCAAGACCAAAATCAATACTCACACCCCGGGACACGCATATACACCACAGAAATGCATCAAGGTGATGATGACGACGAGGAAGACGAGGGTGAAGCGGAGGTGGAGACTGTGAGGAGCATGGAGGATGAGACAATGAGGCGGAAACGCGATTATGCTATTCAGTTGAGCAAGATTATGGGTAGTCAGTTGGTTAGTGGGATTAGTAAGTCGTCGAGGGCGGAGGCGAGGGAGAGGGCGGGGCTAAAGGGGATGGGGAGGTAAACAAACAAGAGATGGAAGGAATGGGCTGGTCCTGTTTTGCTGAATTAGATATACCAGTAAGCGTAAGGCTTACGGTGCCCAGTACATGAATATTCTGACATACCAAAGCAGAATGGAAATTTTTTCGAATTCTAGTCTGCAAATAGTTAAGTGAGATGCACGTATAATGTTGCCAGTGTAGGTGTCAGCTCAGGCCTAAAGCAGTAAGACGTTATGCGAATGTTCACCACGGGATCGGCAGATCGACACAAGGCGCAGCCCAACCCCAGCCTTGTGACGCAAGACTCTGAATCCTACCACTTCCTACTCTGTGTATGAGCATTAAAGAAGCATCAGAATGGTCACCACGACTCTACAACGATTAGCCAATATTGACAACTGCATTCCGCTACCAGTCTCCACCTACAAACATGGCAACCAACCCAACTTCGTCGAAAGGTGCTCCATCTCCCCTCTCCCTGCACACTCTCTAATCCCATTTTAGAACTCGAACCAGAACCTTCTAACCCTATAACCACCTCCAAATCCTCTAAGAAAGACAAACTCCTCTCACACATACTCCCATCCTACTCTTCATCCAAGAAGGAAGAAAAGGACATGTCGCCTCAGCTCCAAGAAGCTATTGAACAGATGAAAGAACGGAAGGCGCAGAAGTTGGAGGAGATGGAGAGGGAGGGAAAGAAACCGAATGCGAGGACGTCGAGGACGAGTGCTTTTGAGGGTGGGGGTGTTTTCCAGGGGGGGTTAGGGGGGATTAGTTGAAGGTAGGGGGTTGTGGGGCTACCTGGTTGCGAGGTATGCAAAGGGAGTTGGTATTTTGACGAATGATTTCTTTTGGCTTCGAGTCTCATAAAGGGAGGCTGCAAGTCTTTGTGAAAGGGGATTTGCAAACAAGGCATGTAACGCAAAGGAATAAAGGAGCCCCTTTTTACAGAATCGTACAACATTGAGAGCGGCTTGTATGCAATACGGACGCTAGCAGGTTTTTCTTTGCCTTTGATTCCATCGGTTATACTATTATCTCGCGAATTTTCCCAATCTGAGCGTCGAGGGATCAATACGAGACGGATTAGTCTGTAAACCTCTTTCGACGATCTCATGACGTCTGGCCCCAAATCTCCATTATGTATCACTTGAACAGAGGCAAAGGAGAAAGTGAGGTCAGCTTACTGTTTTCGCTAATTTTTGAGATTCTACGCCATTTCTACCGAGTCTCACCTCAGGGACGGAATATCGTAGCGCGGTTCTGGGTGCGGAATAAAAATGTAGTAGCTATCACCTTATAACATCAAAGACGTAGTCCTCGCCATGAAATTTTATTCTTATGAAGGCTTGAGAGCGATTTCAGACAATCAAATGCCATTTGTTGCAAAATTTGGTGTTAAATTTTAACTTGCAATCATGTTGTATCAGGTCCTCTCAGTCTAACAATTCTTTTCACAAGACTGCCTCTTCCTTCACCCTCGTCCTGCATAGAAATACTTGCACTAGTTTGGTCATCCCCCAGAAGTGCATCGCTCTCTGGTAGCCATACCTCCAGGACTGCAGCCCAAGCATTGTTGAGATTCAAGTATTTTCCCTTCAAAATAAATATTGCCACAATAACCATCGTCAACACCCAGTGAGTAGCCACCATTGCTGCAACTGCAATGAGTCCACTATTTTCCATGGGTATTTGTTCCTCATCAATCCTACTCATCACAGCCTGCTGACTGTAGTCGAAGAACGGAAGTGCATCGTAATATGCGGTTCGTAGAACCGTTGTCCATATTGCTTGGAGTGCTAGAGCTGGGTTTTGCGTCTCTACCAAGGTGTCAAGGAATATGGTTCTGAGGACAATATTCATGCCTGTCATAGTGTCTGTTGGAACGAGAGGTGTGGTAGTGTTTAAGGAGGCTCGTAAGCGCTCTTCCGGAACCGCTGACCACACATTGAGCCAGAGGAAGGGATTTGTTGTTGTGGTGTAGGCTGTTTCGTTCCATGCACCTCCGAGCCTTTGGGTGATGTTGGCTATCTGCTCATCGACGGGTTTGATATCGAACGGAATGACACCTCGGTCTAGAGTGGAGAGCTTAGCTACGTCTAACGTTGCACCGAGCTGTCTTCTAGTAGAGAATGTGTCAAAGTGTTTTGAGCTGTCATTGTAATTGACGACCGGCTCTTGGGGAAGATTCTGGTCAAAGGAGATAGAAACGTTGAAATCGTGCGGGGTTGCATCTAATGGGCGTAAGTGTCCCCTACACTGCGTTAGCTACGGCGATTTGACCACTTGATATCTTGAACATACATTGCATCATAACAAACTGATACGCGTAGTTGTTGCACATTGTTGGACGAATTGCTGACTATGAAACTCTGCCACGGACCAGATTGAACAGTGGCGTTAACGATCTGATCCAAGCCACAAGCCTCATTCGGGTAGGCCAAGCAGAAGGACGGAAGATCCCAAAGCAAGTAAGCATGTCCATGCCATACTGGCAGGTCTGTCGTACGCTCACTAGGCTGAAGTCTTGACATTAGGCCTTGACCTGGGAAGAATGCATCAAAGTTCAGTTGACAGAGCTCCAAGGAGGAATTTCCTTGGTCTCTATTGGGGAATGAACAGTTGAAGCTGATTGGGTTGCTCTTATTGTCATAAACGAATTCTGGCAAGACAAGATTGCTGGTCATCTGTCCCTCAAGCCGGAGTACCCTGTCAAACATGGTATAGGAAGCGTTTGGGGGTGTGATATTGATCTCTTCTATCCCAAGCGCGGTGAAGTTGATGGTTGGGCGAGAACATACGACGCGTGTGTCGAATAATGCTGCAATGCCTTGATAGGATCGCAGACTACCTCTTAAAGCCTGGGTGCCGAGGGGAAGAAATCCGCGAACGGAGACGCCAGTGTCAGCAACATCGTCCTGTGGTTTGATCGACTCCGAATACTCAATGAAATTCGCAAAGGTGGTTGGTGTGGTAGTCCAGTAATTGATGTTGTGCAAGGGTCCGCCGCCTAGCATCCCACTACTTTGGTTCTTAGACACTAGGGGGCCGAGGAGCGAACCTCCTCTGACATTGGCAAGCAGGATGGTAGAAGTGAACTGAAGAGCCGTCGTGACCAAGGCTAGAAGGAATAAGACAGCCAAGAGAAGTATTCTCTTCAAACCACGGCTATTTCGAAGAAAGACCCATAGATTTAGCAAAGGCCCTGAATTTGAGTATCTCAGAATCGAGAATTCAGCCGCATCCTTGAGTCGCACACCTTGAACCTCTAGGAGATGAGCCGCTAGCATAGAAGTAGCCACTACAGCCTGAGCTGAGGACGCGGTGCGAATGATTTCAGATGCGATTGCAATCGTTATGGTAACCCATCGCTTCTTGACAATGCGGGCCCAATTAGAATTGGAGGAGCTGCCTGTCCAGAGCCAGCTAAGATAGACAAGTGGTGCGATCAGGAAAGCAAACGAGAGGATCAGTACTGCACTGCGCCATTTTCCTATTCGTCGAAGTGCTGGTCGGCGTGAGGATTTCTCTTTCATGCGTTCTGTCGAGATCTCGCGACGACTTGACTCGCTTCGTTCGGAGGGCTCAACAATGTTCTCATTCTGCCGAGTGTCCTGGTGCCTGTTTTGTGCTGGAGTGTAATGAACATTAAGTGGTGGCAAAGCGAAGTCATTACTCTCTGTAGGCTGGAAAGATGAACGTTTCGATGACTTTGAGTGAGAAGCGTGGCGCGAACCGAACCAAGTAGGCGATTCGACATGCGGAATTTCGAAATATGTACTGCTCATTGCTTCACAATCCTCGAGGGTGGTGGTCTGTCGCAATAAGCGCAAGCTCTCAAATCTTTCCTTGAAGAAATCGAGAGGAGAGGTCGTCAATGTAATTGCACTAACATGAGAAAAAATGGGTAGCAAAAACCAAGAGAGTTAGGCAGAGTTTAAGAGAGATTATTCCAGAGATGACTACCCATCGTACCAAATCTTACCCAAACGCCCACCATTAACGTGTGTGATCAAGCGAAGCCGCTGGGGCGTTCAGAAACAATTATTCGATATGGAATGTGGCTATGTTGGTTGTGTTGGCCCCCAACCCTGCGCCACTTGTTTCAAAAAAAATTGTGCACCTGCATGAAACATGCAGTCCGAGACTCGGTACAAATTGCTTGGCCGCCTGGGTTGTATCCAATCGCATTGGCACTTACAATAGCACTCGAGTATTTCTCTTGCCCATTCATTCATAAAACGGTAGTCTGTAACGAGCGCAAGACACCAAAAGGAGGATTCTAACAACGTATGACAAAAAACACCCACGTGCATTTAAACATCTAAATTCAGGACGTAAGGCTTCTATCTCTCAACCATTCTCGATATCCATCCTCTCATAAGCCAAAAGCGTGCCCTGCAACCTGTGTCGCCCCCTCCACCCCCTTGAACCACGAGACACGATCTTTCGTGAATTGCTCAATTTTCGGATACAACTTAGTCTCATGCAGATTGAAGTCATCGACAGTGCCAATTCTCAAGATGCTAAAACCAGGGAAAGCCGAACCGCGACGGTACATGAGCGTTCCGCAGGTAGGGCAAAAGTAGTTGGTCATTTGGTTTCCTGAGGCGATTGTATGTGATTGAGCAAAGGTCTTGAGCTCGCCGCGGATGTGCTTGAGATGTGTGTCCGAGACGACAAAGTTGGAAGCGAACATCGAAGCGGTGATCTTGCGGCAGTCATAACAGTTGCAGACGAATGAGTCCCCTAGACCTGGGCCTTGGGTTGGCTGGATGGTGTTAGAGAAGGGGACGAGAAGAGTAACTGCGGTGATTGAACTTACGAATGCTAGTTGTGCTGCACCACAAAAGCAGGTCGCTGTCGCTTCGTCTTCCTTGGACCAGCCATCACTGGCAATTCCAGCTAGAGGGAAGTAGGATTTGGAATCATTGGCGGCAACGGCAGGGCTCGTAGTGGTGGACATGTTTGCGGGTTCAATATATGGATGGAGCTTTAATGATGAAGTTATTAGGGATGTGGATGTTGTGTGTGCTGGAGAATGGTCGCCCTTTTATACACATTTTGCTCAGATGAACTTACCAGCTGTGCTTGAGACTCTGATTATCAAACAACCCTAATTGTGACCAATTACAGTATCCACCGCATACCCTCAAGCCCCACTTTGGTGTGTAGAATGCTGAAAAGGCCTTGCAATCAGTGAACTCCTCCCAACACATCATTGCTTTGTTATTCATGGATCACATATCCATAAATCGCAACACCCAGTTTCGGTAGCTTTCTAGCGCATCGCATTGTAATTCTCAGTCTAGCCCCGGGCTAGTGATAAAGTCCGACATTCGGGAATGGGAATGGGTGAAGTGAAGAACGCTGCCAAGATGTGCAATGACCGTTTTAGGTTTAGACACAAAATGATTACATATTTCGCATCGAGAACTTCAACCTTGGAAGGGTTCAGTTGCAACATCAAATTTTAATGAATACTTTTCTTAGAAAGAGGAGAGATCAGCTTTTGCTTGGAAACAGCAGGTACGATTACATATCTGTGATCAAACAGTAATTGTTCTGCTTGTTGCAAAGCATCCGCTTCTTCATCCTAGTCGGTGGTCTCAACGGGAATCAGTAGACGAAAGTTAACCATGGCCCGAGAAGAGACATTCTAGCAATTAAGATTGACTTGAATCATTGCCCTTGGGATTTAACTAGAAGAATATATGCTCAGCCATTCAACAATTTCGTTTTGCTGACAAGACTTGTTTTCTTAATTCGTAGTCTGCCCGCTTTACCACACCTATTCTTCTCATTCCACGACATCGCTCCGGCATCTATTGACTTTTGTGCCTTCTACAATTTCTCTCCTACATGGTCCTCCCATGAACAGGTGACTAGCGTTATCTTTGCGTTTCCTTACATATCTTTAGTTTTTCATATGAATTTTACATGGGCGGTGGCTCGCGCTAGTCACTTGTTCATGGGAGCGAAGCCAGAAAGGTCACGCTAGTCTACATTGGGGTTAGCATCTTCGGCTGTAGGCAGCTCTCGCAGATCAGATAACTTCGCACTATTTTCTTCTATCATCACTGCAAACCGTCCACCACACCCACGAAAATGGAAGATCAAGACTCTGAGTCTGCTTCTGGCATGCACAAAGTACTAGCTGTCCCCGAGCTTCTCGAGCAAATCCTGTTGAACCTCAGCCTTAGCGACATCCTTTACAATGCTCAGCGAGTAAACAAGTTTTGGAGGGATTGCATCGGCATCACTAAGAGCGAAGGAGGATCCCTGAAATTGCGACAGAAATGCTTTATCTCCGCCAAGCTCATGAGTGAAGAGGAGGCAAAAGCCGACCCGCTATTCCTAACCCTCGATAACCATGAACCCATCCGGCCAACCACCGAGCTAATGACCCGCAAGTATCTCAATTTCCTTGCGAAAACCGGCAACGCACCCTTCAACTTATCGGAAATCCGAAAATATTTCACGAACAATTTCTCAACAGACAGGTCGGCGCTAATAGACTACACCTTCGAGGTCGATTGTCTTACGGTGTCGACTAGCCAGCTTCCACCCGGACTCGACCAGTTCACCGATAATTTTCCGAATCGGGTCTGGAATAGAGGTCATTACCAACTGGACAATGCAAAGCGACACCCCATTCTGAGTTGCTTCAACGATATACCATACTTCTGGACTGGATACGGGGCACATCTTATCTTCATGATTGGCGATAGACATGACGACGCGTACCCCGAGATGGAGCAGATCATGAAAGTTTTGGTATTTCTGCTGAACACCGAGCCAGCCGGAGCGACTTGGAAACGAGCCATGGTCACGCACCCGGCTTGCACCAAGGTTACTGTCTATGTACGCACGCCAAACCGCGCGCTTTGCGAACATCGGACTTTTGTCAATATCGAAGGAGTGGCTATTGAAGAGCTTTTCCAACTCATTACAGGAGTCTGCAAGGTCGCACTGGGCGCCGTTAGCGACGCAGATTTGGCGGCAAGGTTCCTCGGAAACTATGAGAAAAGTACGAAACTACAAATACATATTGGAGGGCATTGAACTAACGTCTAGTCCCACGTTTAGTCGCCAAAGACCAGCTTGAAGCTATTGTGACGGTGGCAGAATTCGAGGAGCTTCTCGCAGATCTTAGCTTGAACCCTTAAATTTTGCTCCACTCCGCATCCATTAGAGCCTTCGATTTTCGCTCACACACAAGAATTCTTGATGACTATGGGGATAACAGAAGTCGGGTTCTACGTACGGAAATCGCTCATTATGTCGCACAGTTTGCTGAGACGCACGGAAGGATATAGTATGGAGAGGTCAGCTATTTGAATCATGCCGAGTGACTGGACTGACAGAATTCTCAGGCGGCATACGGTTAACTACCATAATCTACGCCGGGTTGGGATCTTTCGAGCACTCGGCTTTATGGATAGCGCACGAATATTCATCGTCCTGGCGAGCCCCTGCCCTTCAATAGACATTCATCTTTCATCCCAATTTGTGGCTTCAGGAGAAGGCACCATAGCAATTCTTAATGTTCTTCAGATATTTCCTTATGTAATTATGTGCTTATGTGCTTATGTGCTTCCCGTATCGTTGCATCTTTCTCCAACTTCGCAATAGGGCAAAGGCCCTTACATACAAATTGCTTTTCGTGCGTCCTGTGTTTCCCATCTCAAACCATCGCTACCTTAAATATCTACAAACTCCGTAGCTCTCCCCCTCAAACCCTACACAACCTCCCTTGCTGCGTAGTTAACCCCTGCGTCCCCTCGACCACCCACTCCTCGCTCCCGACCGCCGTGACCGCATAAAACACCTTCCACGGATCCGTCCTCTCCTTAAAAGCCTTCAACTTCGCATAATTACCCCCATAAAAGCTCTCTTGGAAGTTCGGCTCTTCAGGATCGGCTTCATTCATATACGCCCCGGACCCTGGAGTCGCATCTCTCAGCTTGTTTAAATACTGGTTGAGTCTCGCATGGCTGGCGATTTTCTGCGCGGTGCTGGTGTCTGGCCCATAGGACGCGAAGTCGAAGCCCGTCGAGTGCATGATGGCGTTGCGGAGATGCGGGTTCACTGCGTTCGTGCGGCCGGGGTATCCTGCTGTTTCGCGCGTGGGCGTGTAGTCGACTGAATGCCATGTGTACCCGCCTTCTTCAACAAAGGCGCGGATTGCGGCCATTGCAGCAAGAAATTCCTTCGATGTAGGATCGACGAAATTCTTGCGTGGAAACAGACGAGAGCCGAAGCGGCCGTAGGGAATTTGACCGTCGGGATTCTGGCCGAAGCCTTGCTGTCCGTAGGTGGGGTACCAGCTGGGCTCTGGGTTTGTTAAGTTGAAGCCGACTTTGTTGAGGTCTGCGATTAGTGGCGCGGCGAAGGCTTTAGCTTCGATGGCGGTGAAGTTGTTGAGCGTGATTTGGCCGATAAATGTGAAGGTGCGCGACATGTTGGTTGTGGGAGCCACGGTGTTGATGTAGTTCCATCCGATACCCTTGGCGTCTGTGATACGGACGAGGTGTGAGAAGTAGGCGTGGATACCTGCCCAAAAGGTTTCGTTGGAGACTTGGTTGGGTCCGGCACTCGTCCGCCACTGGATAGTGGTGAATGAGATGGAGGTAGGATCGTGTACTTTGATGACGGCCGAAGTCACGATGCCATAGTTGCCTTGGTCTCGTTAGCTTTAAGGCAAGGGATATGGATAATGACTTACTGGGCCCGCCACCTCGAAGTGCCCAGAACAAGTCCTCATTCTCGTCGGGAGCTGCATGAATAAACTTTCCATCCGCTGTCACGACCTCCAAGGAAAGAACCTGGTCGGCCATAAGTCCAAGCTTGGATGTAAGAACGGAGAAACCACCGCCTTGCATCCAACCTCCTATCGAACTGACGGTCATCCCACCTGCGCATGGCACTGTTATGTTGTTCGTTACCATGTAGTTGAACATATCATATGTCATGACTCCAGCTCCGACTTTGGCTGCCTTTCCAGAATACTCTCCCACTTCAACAGATGGGATAACTTCGAATGCTTTCATTGGGTGTACCCACACTTGGAGAGCGCCTCCTCCAGTATTTCTACCAAGGAAGTCATGGCCAGAATTCCTGGGTTTGTGAGTTTCCTTTCTGCTGATTGAAGATATATGTACTTACTTGATAGTCAGACGGATATTGTTATTCCGCGCAAAATTGACAGCAAGTTGTACGTGCTTGGCTGTAGTTGCATTTACGACATACTGTGGTAGACTAGTGAGGTTGCAGCCGCTCATTGGAGGCGTAGACGCTAGCGGAACAGGACAAGGATTGTCCAATTGCCATTGTTGAAAAGGGATGGTAGGATCGTCGGAGCTATTGTGAAGGGTTAGCAGATGATGTAGCGGATAGAAGCGAAGATAACCGTACGCGAAACGTGTGCTAAACTGGCGAGTCTTCACTTCTGCACATCTCGCCTCGTTGTAATAAGGTCCTTCATAGCACGCTGCGGCGGGCGGAATACCCTTGATCAATGCCCCATCGAGGCTTGAGTTGAATGCGCTCCATCTCTCTGTAGACGGCCAGTTGGAATCTCCAGGGAAGGCCTTGCACTTTTGGCCACTGCCAGAGGCTGGGAGCTTGCCAAAAGCTATGTCTGGGTTGTTGGCAACATCAGCTTCTGTCAATTGGATGCTCTCATATGGGAAATTGAACGCAAATGCGGAATGAGAAGTACATGACAAGACGGCAAATACTTTCAATAGAGACAGCATCGTATCAAGTTGTTTTAACCAAGAGATGAAGTAAACTGTGAGTCCTGCGACGAAGACAACTATCCAAGGAAAACGCAACGTTTTGTATAGTTGCTGTATAGTGCCCTGCTATTTCCGATTCTCGCATTCCGGGCAGTCGCTCCGCAGATAGCTATAATAGATGTGAGGGTGGTATGATATATTGAGTACCCTCCATTCGTTACAGAATCGTAGACTACCATGGGACACATTCTGAGTAAGAGAACGCCCGAATACGATTAGAATATGGCTTGAGATTTGTCAATTCTCAAAGCCAGGATACGCACGAAATTAACCGTGTGAAGTTCCGTCTTGGACGCCATGCATTGCGCAATTTGTGTATCATCTCGGCGGGTGTCATTGGTGTATGCCCGCAGGAACGCCAGAATCTCGTAGGGCTGAAAGAAAGTTGCTTGAAGCCAGTTCGTGAAGACGTGCATATTTCGCCCGACTTGGCTGATGGCCTTATCATAAGTCTAGAGATTCGCATGTCGCTGTAATGGTGTTGTCGAGATGGGAACGGAGAGATGAGGGCCGGAAGCTTTACCGCCTGTCGTTTAACTTCTACAAAGGGTAATACACCCGAAACGCATTGTAAAGGTACTCCGGAGAGAGAGAGATGGATTTATTGTTGCCACCGAAGGGCTAAAAGAAGAAAAGTTATGGATATATTGGCGTTGTTGCGAGGGTGTTTGCGATGCCACGTTGCCTCTACCGGGGTCTTACGAATAAAGGGGAAAGTTACATAAGTGAACATCTAATCTCTCATTGGCTAGAGTTCGACTGGACGATTATTTACGAGGACTTGAAATAAGGTGTAAAACCGTTCTCTATCTTCGACTCTGTCCATTAGAAACCTAGTTCACAATAGGATCAGGGATATGCTTGGGAAATTTATAATCGATAATACAGTCACTTATAAAAAGTCTCCGAACAAGCATTTGTCAGCAGAAAATCACTAAATTGACCCCGATACTTTTGAGAATATATAGAAACGGACAGGGACCGCACTCGTACGAGAGCTACTACTGTAATTGATCAAGGAGCATCCTCCGGATCTCAGTACTTTGCTTACCAGCCCTTTGCCTTTCTTACTGCTGCCAATTGGCGGGGCAAGCTCATGATGAGTCGGCGTAGGAGTGAATTAGGTATTGCCCGCCACGCCTCCTTCAAAGCACGTCGTAGTGCATCCCAGTCCTCCTTCTTGTTGCCCATCTCTTTGAGCTCAGGATGGTGCTTCTGTACGTACTTTTTAAGGGTCCATCAGAGGTGCTCTATTGAGTTTAAATCGGAGTATAGAGGCCATTCCATGGTGTGAACGTCATGGATTTCTAGTCACTCTTTGACCTGGTTGTAAGTGTGTATTGGCGCGTTGTCTTGCATGAAGATATCTCCAGCAGGCCAATGAAAAGGGTCATAATGTGAGGTTTAGTTTCGAGCCATCGCTTCTATCGGTGATTTCGGTCCTACCATAAAAGGACCATTTTATGTAAGCGTAGACACGACCCCCCATTAGCTAGATTGCAGCGAGACACAATGGTGTGAAGGCAACAACATTCAAACCCACAACAACTCGGCCTAGCGCATCGCTCGCCGCTGTTATCGAGACCGAAGGCCGAATGGAAATGCTAGCCCTCCTAGACGTTTCGATGGCTATAAAGCCTGTCAATGTCGCGAGAATGGTTTCCCCATATCGCTCATCTTCTAAACCGCATCAATTGTCCCCTTGTTCATCAGTTTCTTTAGCATTCCCCACCTCTTCATATCATACCAGGAACCATGGAAGCTATTACAGATCAAGTTCGCGAGCTCTACACAAAAGGAACTGAGGAGGAGCGTAGACAAATCCAAGTCGACCTCCGCGAGCTGCAGACTTCGCTCGACACTGAATGGGACATGGTCGTTAGACTAGGTAGTGGTGTACATATTCCCGATATTATTTCTAATGAAAGGATTATTGACATTTTCACTTTAGTATCTCCAAATGGCGCTGGTCAAAATCGGCGTAGATT
Source organism: Beverwykella pulmonaria (assembly GCA_001599595.1). Taxonomy (NCBI): domain Eukaryota; kingdom Fungi; phylum Ascomycota; class Dothideomycetes; order Pleosporales; family Melanommataceae; genus Beverwykella; species Beverwykella pulmonaria. Next base: position 1,113,103 of record BCHH01000002.1, read on the forward strand.
TGAAAATCTTTGACATGCTGGCTGCTACCTCGACTCCACTTAGCCTCGAGCACATTAGAGAGAAGACTGGCGCTGCGGCGAGTCTTTTAGGTATTTGTAAACCTTCCAGCTCAGTCCAACACAACTCACTAAGGAATCCAGGCCATATCCTCCGCGCCCAAGCCGCCTTCGGCCAGATCAAAGAATCTGGTCTCAACGCCTTTACCTCCTCCCGCCTGACTCACGTATTGGCCGAACCTAACGTCTCCGGCGCCGTAGAGCACGCCTTCGATATCCAAGCTCTCGTCGCGCACGCCCTCCCATCCTACCTCGCCACCCATCACTACCGCGACGTAACATCCAACCTTGACCTGCCCTTCCAGCAGGCCTTGAAAACCGACCTTGCACCTTTCGACTGGCTACGTCAGCATCCTTCGCAGATGAAGGCTCTCGGGCACGCCATGGCGATGCAGCGTGATGAGCACTGGATCGATCACTACCCGGTGCTCTCCGAACTCGGCTCCTTCACCCCTTCTCCTTCCTCTGTCCTCCTCGTCGACATCGGCGGTGGCTTCGGCCAGCAGGCTGCTGCTTTCCATAAAAAATTCCCCTCACTCTCCGGCCGCATCATTGTGCAAGACATCCCCGAAACGTTGGATCTTGTGCAGTCTATTGCAGGCATTGAATTCCAGGTCCAAGACTTCTTCAAAGAGCAGCAGGTCAAGGGTGCGAAGTTCTATTACCTACGACAGTATGTACCGCTCTCCTCTTCATCTAAAATCGAGACTCTCCTGCTACAAACTTATCTCAGGGTACCCTAGGTGGCATCTAAGCCATCTAAGCCATCTCGCAAAGTTGTCATGTCAACTATCCCAGTTAGTCCCCTTCACTTCCAACCTCGTACTAACCCACATCCCCAGTATTCTACACGACTGGACAAACTCCGACTGTGTGAAGATTCTCTCCGCCATCATCCCAGCCATGAGCTCTCATTCCCGTCTCGTCATCGACGAAATTGTGCTGCCAAACGAAAAAGTCCCGTGGCAGGCGGCGTACATGGATTTGACAATGATGGCAAATCTGGGCGGGATCGAGAGGACGAGGGCAGAGTATGAGGTGTTGTTGGAGAAGGTCGGGTTGCGGGTTGTGGATGTGAAGACTTATGATGCGAAGATGCAGGCTGTTGTGATTGCGGCACTGAAGTAAGAAGACTTGGGAAGGTGGGGTTTGGTATGGATCTCTGCTCATTTATATACCCATGTTCGAATACAGCACTCTCTTCTCTTCCTCTCTGATCACACAATGAGATTGTATGGATCACGGTAAGGTGAATAACAAAGTCAGAGTCACAGAGGGAAAAGAAAGGTGTAAAGGTTTGGTGGAGTTAGCGATTTTATGTCGAGGCGAGGCATTGTCGGGCTCTACTAATGACAGGGGAGACTCAATAATTGTGCCCTCTTCCGGATGTGAAGATAGAACCTCTTGCGCTACAAGTGTAGGAGGCGAGTTGCGAGCTGATGAGGCAAGCTTGGGGACGGATGACGACACAGGCTTGGTCACTTCACCCGGAGTTCGATCATTTACACCGCGGCCGTAACCAAAGGCTGGATGGGGTGCTAGAGTAGAAGGGAGATTGTGCCAGTCGGGTGGAACTGGGGTGGTGGAGTGTGATACTAAGCGACAGGGAGAGGTATACAGACATCTAGAAAGGCTAAAAGCTGAGATATCGTGGCTATATATTTTGTATTGGAACGAAATAGCATATATATGTAAATATAGTTCTTACATCTTGAGTGGCCAAGGTACATTTGACATAGTGTCTAAAGAAAATAGCAATCCAGACCTCTTGATGGTATTGCTAACTAACACTGTTAGACGTCTTACATACCTTCGCGTGAAGCAAGCTCAGAGGAGCAAGGAGGCCATTTTCATCAACTCATGCACAAGCCGAAATACTCCTGAATAATGTTGTAACACCTATGTATCTGGTCTTGAGTCTTAAATCTCAGGTCATTGACTTTAGGAAGCTCTTGCAGTCCTCCAGACTAGTGATACGTCCAGATTTGGGTTGCGCAAGGGCTCGATTCAGGGGATCAACCTAGAAGTGGTCGCTAGTAATGGCATCGCGCAGACTCAGGTGGCCGTCTTCGCCTTCGCGTTAGCTGAAGTTGGAATTGGAGTTGAAAGAGGCGAAAGCGCCGAAGGGACGGCGTAGCGGGCTTTAAATGTACGCGCGTGCTAATGACCTGGAGGTGAAGCAGAAAGGCGAAGAGATACTTGAGAGGGAAAAGAGCCTGTGAGATATGGGTCTGTGATGGAAGGAAAGATGCAATTATAAATCTGAACTTCAGTTCAGCTTTTGTCCTCAGGGTGTGCCATCGTCGGCTTCGTGCTGGGAGGTCAGTATTTCCTCAATTTCGCCATACTACCTCAGCTTTTGATATACACTCAATATCCGTACAAGCCTCTTTACTGATGGTCCCAACCTCTTGCTCCCAATAAAGCTCGCATGGTTCGCAGGTTCTGGGTTGCAGCCAAAAATGGTAACTCGTTTAGCGGAGTGTCTGTTGAGTTTGCAATGATAGCGTGTCTCAGAAGTGTTCCATCTGATGAACTTGCTCTGAGGGTCGCATTCTTCGCAAGCGATATATGGCGATGGCGGTGATGGCGAAAGGTGGCGGAGAGCAGGGGCGAGGTAGCACTCTATCTGTCAGGTATGACTAAGATATCTTTAGAATCCTGGTTGTACGACATCAAGAAAACGCAATGTTGTAAAAGAAAACAAAATATGAGAAGCTGAAGGAAAAAGCCCAAAGCTTAAACGTGCTTAGCATTGACCGTTATAAACGTACTGCAGCCTCAACACCGCAAGGCTAGCCTTGACCGGAGAAACGTTCACCCTAAGGCCGAGGCGTTTGAGACACTGGGACACAGCTGTAAATGAACGCTCGACATCTCTCCACACCGCATACTCTCACTACTCGCCACTCGACATTCCTACCATACGCCTCACACCTACCGCAAACTACACCTCAAACCACCAAATCTTCTCACGTATCACCGTAACCCTGAGAAAATCCCTGTAGAACGCCCGGCGGCACCCCCGACTCGAACAAAGCCGCCACCCCTCACCCCCGCGGCGAAGCAACAACTCCACCATGGGCACCTTCGCGTCCCGCTTTGCGTCGCTCATCTGGTCGAAGAAGGAGATCCGGATACTGATATTGGGGCTTGTGAGACTTCTCGATTTCGCAAGTGCGAGAGCGAGACGGCTGATTACAAATGTAGGATAACGCGGGAAAGACGACGTTGCTGTACAGACTGAAGGTATGGATACACTCTGGAATACGAGGAGGAAATTGTACTGATGCAAATATGCTAGATTGGGGAGGTCGTCACGACAATACCGACAATAGGCTTCAACGTCGAATCAGTAACATACAAGAACCTCAATTTCAACGTCTGGGTACGTCACGCATTCCCAATACCAGTTTTCCCCACAACTTCCACCCCAAACTACATACCTCTCTCTTCCTCCTCTTTTCCTCCCTCCCCACCCCTATCTAACCCCCGTCTTAGGACCTCGGCGGCCAAACTTCGATCCGCCCGTACTGGCGCTGCTACTACGCGAACACGGCGGCCGTAATCTTCGTCATCGACTCCACCGACATCGACCGGCTCCACACTGCCTCCGAAGAATTATCCGCTATGCTCAACGAAGAAGAGCTGCGGGATGCCGCCCTCCTCGTCTTCGCGAACAAACAAGACCAACCTGGCGCAAAGGGCGCTGGAGAAATAAGCGAAGCGCTGAAACTGGGCGAGTTGAAAGATAGGAATTGGAGTATTGTCGCGTGCTCGGCGATTGATGGGAGGGGTGTGGATGAGGGTATGGATTGGTTAGTTCAAACGGTGAATTCAGAGAGTTAGGTGGGGAAGGTACACTAAGGGTGAAGTTATATATAAGGGAATGAAGGGATGAGGAGTCGAAAAGCGAGCGGGGATGGATGGATTCGTATGAGGACGAGTGTAGTGTTGGAAGGGCAGACGGGCGTTAGGTGCAGAAAGCATGGCGGTGTTAGGGCGTTTGGCCTCGTGCATATTCATGTTTAAAGTTACTGTCGTACTCACGAACAAGACTGTCGCGCCCATTGATTCGTGAGAGGGACTTCTTGGTTTAGGAAACAGCTTCGCTCCCTATCTCATTTCTCTTAGCAAACTCAGCTGGATACTATGCAGGCTAGGAGTAACAGAAAGTTGGGCTACTGAGTGGTGGGAGGAACGGGAGCATAGTGTAGATCCTTTGTCTGGCGGAGGCGAACAATGTGGCATGAGAAGAATTGAGGTCGAAGAATATTCTACATTATCTGAAACGACATGCTATGCTCGCTAGGATTATAGTATCCAAACCTATTTACAACAAGAAAGCACAAATCCCAATATCGACGATGACGATCAACCAACCAAAGCCTCCCACATAGGTATCATAACGTAATTTCCAAAACTCTAATATTACACTCCAGCTCTTTGCTCCTATATGTGTCGTTATGCATTCCAATGATGGGCCAAATCCCCCCCCCAAAAAAATTCCCCATTCGATTAGTACTGCTCCCAAGTCCCAATCTGGTTCCCGAGCACTCTAGTCTTGGTCCAGTCGACGCCGTACTTATACGGTGCCAATATTGGTTCCTCATCAATACCGCAATGATCATCGCCATCTCTTCCGCTAAACCAGCCTAGACTATAAGTCTTCCCCTGCCTAGCCAGATGATGTGTCATCTGATCACTGCTGAGTTCCTCCGTATCTACGAAATTCACTAACATCTTAGACTGGTGAATGAACGCAAGAACAGAGGCCATAGTGCCAACCTCCCGCGGCATAAACTTGTGGGAGCGCCGTAAGTAAACGATACTTGCGATAGCGACGAGGATAAGGAGGATGCCTATGACAAGCGCGAAGGAGATCCAGAAGGAACGGAACGTTTCATCGGTGTTGCAGCGGTCGGTTTCCAGGCCCGCACCGTCCCTCCGTCTATCGCCGTGCTTGTTGTTAGGCTTTTCATTGTCCTCGTCGCATCCTCCGTGGCCAGGAATAAATTTCTTGCCGTCTACAGAGAAGGATGAGACACAGACGGTGAGGATCTCGGTTAAGATGGAGCCGATGCCCACAACGGCGACCAAATAATGCCTATTGAAAAAGGCCTTGAAGGGGAGGAAAAAGGGATTTGTTCCGGTATAGTCCAATGTCAGCGTCTTCGCTGGAGCACGGCGTTGGGCGAGAATCCAGTACGGCTCTAACATGCGGATGTCGCAATTCATAGTACCCCAGAGAATCTTGACGACAGTAGCGAGCGCAGTAAGAAGAAACGGCAGCTTTTCTGTAACAATGCCTGCTCCATCAACAAACATAAATATCGGGATAGAAACTGTAAAGAGGATGATGAAGCAGATGTAGGGAACACCGGCTCGGAGTCGAAGCATAAGAGGCCGCGGGTCGGTGCTGTGCTCGTGAAATTTTTCGGTGCTGTTGCGGATATATTCTCCCTGCCAGAGTGTGCTCTTGTGCAGAATATAACGTCGATGTCGGAGTTGCTTATGGATCTGGTTCAGAGGAGCTGTATCCAGGCCGTGAAAATCTGTAAGAATGTGGCTTTTTGTAGCCATGGCAGCGACGCCTGCGATTCCTTTGGGATCGGAGAGCAGGCCACTTTTCCGCCGCATTGCATAAATGAGCGTAGAGCCGCAAATGGCGACAAGAACCAGGCAGCCCGAAACGGCTCTTGACCATGGAGGGTCGATGCGGATGGATTTCCATTCATCCGGTTTACGTCTGCTTTGAGGCGGATACATGTTCACGGACGCGGACTGTAGGACGGGTACCAAACTACTAGCGAGCAGTGTCCCCAAAGAAGAATAAATAACAGCGTACTGCTTGTGCCGAAGTGCTCGCAAGGGAACCAACCATGACATAAAAGACAAGTAGTCCATGTTGAGTGATTCAGCAGCGGTCGCGCCCGTCTTCTTCGAGAGTTGGTAGTAAGGCTCCAATCGCTTCACGTCGAAGTCCGTAATCTGCCACAAAATACCGTAAATGACAAAAAATAGGATAGGCGCATACTTCCAGGTGAAATACTCCATGATGGTCAAATCTTTTGGGTTCTTGAACTTGATCAACCCGAGACGGTCGGGGTCTTTGGCCCTCTTCATCGAGATCTGGCAAAGGACCTCTTGAATAACTGCCAGTATCAGAGCTATCACAACGAGCATAATTAACCAAGGCCAGCCCATCGAGAACGGGCGCCATGCAGGCATGTCAGGATCTAGATATCATAAGTATATGTGTAGGCCACTTTCGCTGGAGGTAACCTACCTGGCGGGAAGTAATAGCTGGTCTGGGATGCATCGTTGTCGCCGCGGCCAGTCGTTAGCACGCTCCGCGTATCGAAATCGGCGCCACCGAATTCGCTAATGTCCATAGTTATGTCTGCGCCGTAGTTAGATTTCGGAGACTGGAAAGGTAAGTAGGGTCGTGGGTGCTTACCCGGAACAGCAATAATCTCTCCAGTCTTCTCGGCCTCTCTCAAGGCTGCGTCGGCGGCCTCTTCGTCTGTTGATGCAACTCGCCGATGGGTTGGGCCTGTTCGAGTGGTACCAGATCCCTGCACATTTTGAGCAGCTTGGTGGGTGAATGGTACTTCCACAACTGATGACATGCCCGCTCCCAATTGTGCCTCCAGCCTCTCGTACTCTGCAGCATAGCCTGCCTCGTTCAGATTTTGCTCCTGTGCTCTTGCATCCGCAGCGCTAGTGAGCGTCTTAGGCGCAAACTTCTTCATTGGAAGTCCATCGTAGCCGCTCAAGTCGTAGGCAATCGGCTCATCAACTTCCTTGACACCTCGCAACCGCCCTCCCGACTCCTCATCCTCCAACTTGCTGTAATCTGCTCCCCTTGCCCGTCCGCCTTTTAACGAGGTGATGCGATTCAGTAAGCGCTTCTTCCCACTGCTACTCTGGAACCCAGGCTGGGAACCTTGATGATCAAACGGGTCATGGCTTGGGTTGTAGGAGGTGTCTTCTGAGAAGGAGGGGGGCGCCGGGGCGCGGGGTATTTGGTACGCGTGCTCGACTGGGGGCGAGGGATAGGAAAGTCGTCTTGACCCAGGCGATTCGGCGGGGCTTATAGAGGCGGCCGATTGAGGGCGAGAAGGGAAAAGCTGCGAAATTCTGTCGGAGCCGGATGTGTCTCGGCGCGTGAGGAGTGGTCGACCGAAGGGTGATGAGGTACCACGGTCGACAGCAGGAGAGCCAGCGCGGAGGGCAGGGTGGTGGTCTTGAGAGGGCCTCCTCGCCGCCGCAGGAGTACCTACCCGGAGAGGAGAGGGAATGCCTGCCATGGCGACTCTTCACGCGCCTCCACTCCCTCTGATCCTAAGAGTCCGGCACAATGGTAGATGCGGTAAGGCAGTCGATGCCCGTAGACGGTAAGAATCTTGTTCGCGTTGTACGGAGGACGAACAGTAAGGGGCCGAGAACAGCGTTCCAGAAGGTGATTGCTATTATTTGTTCTGCGCAACGCAGCTGAAGATGCTCTGCAGACCGCATGTTAGCAGTAGCTCAGCCCCACCGCAGACGAGCTCGACTTACCTCGAAGAAGCTGTCACAAACGATCGGGATGTCAGGCTACTAGTCGATGCCCGACCGCGATCGACAGAGGCCCAGGTAGAGGAGAAACGAAAGTGTGGTGGACAGCAATTGCGATGACGGCCTTTAGTGCCCCAGGGTCCTCAGCCCTGGATCGGCGCACGACGGGCCGAGCTGACAGCGAGATTAACGTCAGGAACGACGCACCCGCCAGCCTGGTGGGCGGCGCCGGGGGGGGGCTTGGGAGTTCGTGGGGATCTGTGGGCGGGCAGAGAGATGCAGAGCGCAATCGGGTGGTGAAAAGGAACTCTGAGGTTTGAAGGTCGCGATAACAACGATCCCCTCCTTGCACACAGTCTCGAGCCATCGTTTGCGCATCTGGGGCACGGTGGTGGTGGATGCTAAAAATACGACCAGCCGCATTCGAGCGTGGCGCAAGAGAAATACGAGAGGGCGTTGGGGGCCGGAAGACCAGCAGGTACCGTGTCACGCCAACATCAATACCGGGGTGTTAGAATGCTGAAGCTGTGGAGAAGGATGATGATGGAGAGAATGGAGGGAGAGAGATGGAAGGAGATGAATGAGATGAAGTTTAAAGGATCTTTTTCGGTCAGACCCAGGAACGTGGCCGGATGATGTGCACAGGGGTGGATTGTCCATTGGGGAACCGGTACCGCCTTTACCTCCCTGGGAAACATAAGCTTGCAACGCCGACCCCGAGTTGACGTCTGACGTCTCGAGGAGACGGTCTTATCCAGCAGGCAACTATGTATCTTCTTTCCAGAATTCTTTGAATTCACTCGTCGTCCGTGCACTGGGCTGAACCGAAAAAGGGCGGAGCAACGGGTGACTCAAAATACCATACCTAACATATAAACTAGGTGCGCCAATGGAAGCAGGAGATAGCAACGCCTTCAACACACTACATTTCTCTCAACAAAACAAAACATAATTGGGCAATGACATCTTCACGTTCCGCAGCCGTACCTTCGGCCACGCCCACAATCGCGATGACCAAAGCAATCACCCCCTTCCGCCAAATTCGCGCCCACTACGACTCCCAAACAATAACTGTCTACCAGGCTTACTCTGCCGAAATCGCCTCTGCCGCTGTAAAGCACCAAAAGCTCAATGCATCGCCCTCTTTCAGCCTAGGCAGGATGACCTGGATAAAACCGTCGTGGGCTTGGATGATGTATCGTGCGGGTTACTCGTACAAAGACCCGAGACAGACCCATATTCTCGCCCTCACAATGACACATGAAGCCTTCACTGGCCTCTTACGGCGCGCTGTTCTATCTCATGGCCCTGCAGCTGGGAAGAGCAATGAAGGAGATAGCGGGAGAAGGGCGAAAAGTGAGGGAAGAGCAAAGCCAGCGGACGTGAGAGTACAGTGGGATCCCGAACGTACTGTGCGGTTGGGGAAGTTGGAGTATAGGAGTATTCAGATTGGGGTTCCGGGAGCGCTAGTTCCAGAGTGGGTAAACGGCATTGTTAGCATTGAAGATGTCACAGACAGGGCAAGAGAGTTGAAGAGGGTGATTGATGAGGAGGGGGAAAATGAGGTTGAGATGGAGGAGCTGATAAACAGGGGACTGGTGCCGGTTGAGAGGCCGTTTGATGTTGATGAGGGCTTGAAAATGGTGTTGGAGATGGGAAGTGAAGAGCCAAAGGGATGAGCAAGGATAGGTAGTAAGAAGTAAAATTGCGTTGACGCATCTTGGAGCATATCCATCATTGTCACGATGAGAAGAGGCAGTCAATCGTCCGATGGGTAAAAATGTGTATAAAGAGTATGAAAGTCGTGAAGAGCTGACTGCTCCCACGACGACTATATATACCCATGAAGGGGAGCTAGCTATAATAAGACATATGGTAGAACACGTGCGACACGTGACAATCATGCCGCTTCCGTATGTATACTGAGGTGGTCGCTTGGTAATAGTAACATAATGTCGGCTCAAGAGGGAAAAGTAGAGTGAATGCTAGCTAGTTAAAAGGCTAGATGTGAACTAACTCGATTGAGACGAGTACCCCTCTTGTAGGGTACGCTGCTCCAAGCCTTTTATGCCTGAATGGCTTAATTTGCGAGTATCTCACTGCTGTATCTTTGATAAAAGTGCGACCAGCGACTTGCGACCTTCAATACCTACACAGCACACCATACCAGAATGAATTGCGTGCCGCTACTACAGGCCAGCGTTGCATCTGGAGACTTTCATCATTGCATCGATATTTCCACCTATCGATATCATCTTCAACGGCTCCAGCATGGCACCCCTCCCTACGGAAACTCACTTGTTGGAATGAATGTGATATTTACTGTCGCTGGATCTCACACTGTCACCTCCGATACTCCTACGATACCAGTTGCTCTCACTGAGGAGTAATATCAGCGCGTCGGTTATATTTGGATTACCATGAGGAGTAGCAGTTTTTTCATGCCTTCAACGAATGTCGAACCTGAACTGAACCTACTCGCAGTTACACGTCACGCGCCAATCAGTTCAACTTCTACTTTCTGATTTCGATGCATGCAAACCCAGACTAAGGCCTACGTTGTTCGTTGAAGTGGCTGGGCTATTTCCACGGGACAATACAGTTTATAAATGCTTTCGGGAACCCGCAGCATCACTCTTGGCAGTCTTCACCCCCACTGCTAGGTACTAGAACCCGACTAATGTTCTTGCGGAGTTTTCTACTTGCAACTCTAGCACAGCTGCCCCCAAAACGCCGCTATTCCTATGAACACGTGCCTGTCTTGAAGTACGACTAAGGTGAGGCGCTTTGACTCAGGGTGTGATTTGTTTTTCAAACCTGCTCGGGATACTGCTTGGTTCTTTGTTCATCACTGAGAATTTTTACGCACTTGTAGTCCTCTGGTCTCGTCGGACCTCTTCAGCCATCTCGATTTAATCACTTGCACCCTCTCGTAGTGGCTTGTCCTCCGCAACAAGCGCCAGTCATGACCACAGCACGAGAGCGCCGCAGAGAGGCGCACGGCTTGAAGAAATGTCATCACCACATCAGTCAATGCACCAAACTTCCACGCTCCGATTCTACAGATCTCTTCAAAGTTCATCGTCCCGATACCGCAACACTCAATGTCCTACCAGATATCCTGATCGATCTTAGAAGTTGAATGAAATTATTCAGTCGCTAGAATTGAAGACTGTAGACAAATGGGGAAGTGAACATTGACCATCAGCATGGACATATTGGTGCTCGAGACAAGCACGAACATGTCCTAGACAGCTCAGTTCCTCTCGTCATCCAGAAGAAGGTCTATCGGGTAGATCTATTAGACGATACCAACAAGCACCGAAACTAGTAAGTTGCTTCTCACGTCGTCTGCAAATAAACCGAATCTAAGTTATAGCACTGTCTCGTCATGAAAGTATCGTACCTGATCCTGCGCAAGGCCTTAGAGTGCTAAAGGAATTAAAAATGCCAACGAAATCGTGCGAAGAACAAAACTCCCAAACCCGAAGATCAACACCCCACCCATGACGAGATACAACATACAGGATCTCGAAGTAGGAGAAAAACTGCGCTAATTTCAAGGACATATACTTGTACAAGGTCCGAGAGTGCGCGATTCAAACTTGGATCAACCTCGGCGAGAAGCAACACGTAGCACACAAGAACAACAGTGGACTTTGGCGTGTCAATGGACGGGGCCTGGAGGCAGCTCGTTATCAGAGGTTGCTCATTGTCAGAGGCCGTTGGCGCCGATTGAAACTAAAAAAGGACTGGGTAGCGTATCTCAGGTGGTGGGATGAGATGGAGGAAAAAACTGGTGTTCATGCTGTGAAGTACTTGATCGAGATTTTGATGTATCTATGCCTGTCATTCTACCGGAGAGGATACTTCTTCTCAGGAAGTTGGGAGGCATATCTGGGAAATGCTACAAGCAGAGACAGAGCGAGTGAGATGGGCTTGTTAGTTGAGGCTCTGGGTCACCAGAAATATGGGGGATATCGGATGGCTCGCGCTAGTGGCTACTGTATTTTGGAAAAAGTGAAGGTAATTTCATCCTAATGGAAGCTTGGTTCTTGGAAGCAGTCGAGGTTCAGGCTTAATTCACTGCTTTCTCATTGTTAGAATCGGTATGCCTTCATCACTGTATTTCATTCTTTCATTGGCTGTTGAAATGTTTCTGGAATCGAGATCCGTAATGTTCCGCGCAAAAGTGACTGTCGATCCCAGGACGCCGCCAATTTCACACATCCGAGTTACTACAAACAACAACCTCAGGATGGTAATGATTCTCCCTGTGTACCACCTGCTCATATACGTGCGGCACAGTCACATTGGAACAATTAGCGTCTCCTCGCTGCATGAACTATAAGATAACTATTCCGCGTATTAAATTGACAACCTTGTGCTTCGGTTTCTTGCCATGGCGCCTCACCGCAAACCTTCACCAACGCCTTGCACATTGAAACTGCTACGCGAAGGTTATATTTAAGTTCAGACTTAAGAGTGAAAATCCACACGGGAAACATATCCGCCAAAGCCTAGGATTCCTCTAGATTAGCTTACCGACTGCCTCCGTCCCCAGGTTCACGTTGGAGGTCATCCACGACTCCTACAATGCTATTGAAAAATTCTCGAAACCTCATCTTCTGCTAGACAGCGTAGCAAATGCGTCAAGTGTGGCATGGAGGCAGCCTTCTTCAACCAGAGATCAAGGACTTGTGAGAACGCTGGCGACAAGATCTCGGGCACGCCACTAGAGGGATGACGTTTTACTTCCGATCCTAAGTCGCACTTGCTTATCAAGGGAAGGAGATAGCTTCTATAACACGAATTTTTCCTATGATGTGAAGGAGCATCGTGAATAGTAAAATATGCCAGCTTTACAAGTGCCTTCCAGTACTCTACTTACGTTGCGAATACCGGTAGTACTGAATTGCAGCTTGAGTATCTTGCCTACACAAAGGTAATCATCTATTAGAGAAACTATGTCAAGAATAAGTCGAACGAAAGCGAAGCTGTAACTGTAAGCAGGGTTGTGGCCATGGAGTATGAAGATGTGTATTGTGTGTATGCATCGATGATGTGTATGTTGAGATGCAATCAGCCGAGTCAGTGACATAGTGCAGCATGAGTCAGCACTACAGTAGCGTCCTGCTTACAGTAACGCCATCCAGAAAATGCTCTTCCAGTACTCAGAAAGACGGAGCTCATAACGCTGGGGTCCGGAAGGACAATTTCAGAGAGGCGATTTCTCAGAAGACGTTCCCTAACGAAACCCCGCGTAAGAGCAGCTCTTTGACAGTGGTGCTTTCATTATCTAGAGGCATGCTACTAAAATTCTACTGAGAACCTAATGAACAACGTTACATGGAAGATGATGACAAGTACATGCCCGAATTCGTTAACACGCTGACCAAACGTTACCACGGACTGTGAGGTTGGAGATGGGGACGAACATACGGTCCAACGGTGTCGCCGTAGTAGACGTACAATCGAGGAGACGGAAGCGACCGAGATCCCTATTAGAAAAGACAACAGAATGCCACGACGCACTCCGAACATTGCCTGTCTCTTAACTTAGAATGTATTGGATGAGATCAGGGACAGTAGGTTGCGTCGACGTTCCATCGAGCTTAGTAGTCTAATCACCTTGTATATACAGATCGAGACTCAATGCTGCCCAATCGATCTGACGACATCCTCCGCAGCCAAGTGGACAAAAGTCAATTGTAGAGACCGCTGTGAGCGTGGACAACTAAGAACGCCCACGAGAACAGTTTCTCGCTGACCGTGAGAAAATCCTCCACACCAAGATCCCACTGAATGATGGAGGCAAAAACAAATGGCCAAGCGCTCTACAAATTCTTTCCTGCTTGCCCAAAATGTTAAAGAAGCGGCGGTAGTGGCCAGGCGATAGTCCAATCTCCTTGAATGCACAGTTTCCTCCCAGCTTTTCTGCCCATTGTTGGCCGGTAAGACGCTGGAGAGCCGGTCCTTGAGATAGATGAACGCCCGCGAGTATTCCGAATTTCGCGGTGTTGTTGCATCATACTAACCATCCAGTAACAACATCGTCAATCTCCTTGTACCTCTCTGCGCTCATCTCAAGTTCATTTTCTTTTTGGCTACAAGCCACACGGACTTAAGCTCGAGGTTAATCTCGTGGGACACGCTTTACAGCTCTGCTGCATCTCTTGTTGGGTGGGGGCCCTCAAAATTACAAATTTTCACCGCTGAATAAGACATTTACCGTACGCTAGCCCTTTTTTTTTTTTTTTTGGTGGCAAGTCGACTTCAATTGCGTCTCCTGCAACCAATTTATCTTTAGGGGATTAGTTGATTCGCCATCCTTCTAGAATACAAGGCTTTTCTCGTTGCCTTCTATAGTAGGTTGATTTTCGCGGATGTTGGTGGTGTCGACCCCGCACCTCGCGCCTAGATGGTGAGGTGATTGATGGCAACGGCTATGTGGGACTTTCTAAATGTCTCCTGACGGATGTTTTTGCTTATTATATAATTCTTTTTCTATGCTTTAAGGGCTGTTCCGTTAGATATGGGGCGGGAAAGGGTGTTACATCTCGGCTACTCCGGCATCGATTTACCTGATCGTTGTTGGCGCTAATCCGAGATATTATTGGCAAATTTCTACGGCTACGCTTAGGCGTGTAAGAATCTTACCTCTTCCTCTCAACTGTGGTATATCTTTTGATCCGAGATCGGGCAATGATTTGGGCTCTACTGCATGCATGCCTGTGACTACACACAAGAGGAAGTTAGTGTCTGTACGTCAGCGTGTGGTACCCATGAGACGATGAAGGCGTGATGACAGAATGCGAAACGCTCTGGAGCGAGCGAGCTAGAAAATTTAAAATCTCGATAAGCGCAGTTGTGGCTTGTTAGAGATGTAATTGGCCTCGTATATTAGCGCGTTTCGCTGTGGCTGAGGTCCAGTGTAAGAAACCTTTCCAACGCGCCCTGGTCCCAGTTTCCATCTCTTACTTTTGTCAACATTCATCAACGGGAACCTTGTAATGACACGGTTTCATCACTGCACACACCCAACAATCCGACCAGAAATTATTCTCCGGGTACACTCATAGCGAACGTCCTGCACGCAATCTCCCTTGTTTGCATACTGCATCAACGCTTGGCTACCCTATTTCGTGGCTTTTGTGAGCGGAACTTCGCCACAGCATCCAAGTTATTTTGCTCCATCCTGTGCGCCGATTCATCGTCCGCCATGGAAGGCGCCGACATACACTATGCGACTTTCAAAGACTGGGAGGACATCATGAAGAATCGATCTAGTCTGAGGATGCATGCGCTGATACAAAGATTGGGGTTGCGAGCAAAGTGGAGCTCGAACAAACGCGGTAAAACGAATTTCGAAAACCCCTCAGTAAAAGCCTTGGTCGCGGACATGGGCGAGATCGTTGCGGGCCTGCCAAAAGACAGCGAAGAGCTCGTTCGACATCTCGCCTCGCCAGACAGTCTGCGAAAAGAGGTGGAAGAGCTGATGGGCAAGCATGGTTCGGCGATTTGGGGACGCATGAGTTTGAGGGAGCATCTACTCAATGCAGATTCAGTAGATGCAGATACACGCGTCTTCTACCCTAGGGATCTGTACTACGAAGATGAAGAGGACAGAACACTGTAAGTCACGATCTAGATACGCTTAAAATCATCCGTACTAAGCAGTCTTTCAGTATCCAAATGCTGCTTCATTGGTGGATAGGTCTGAAAGCTTGCAACGTGATATTGGCACGCGAGCGATTGGACCGAGAAAGGAGAAAGAAGGAGCATGATAGAAAAGCAATGGCTGATCGCGACAGTCCTCGAGAGGCGGCTCCCTTGAGTTTTGTGTCGCTCGCTCCGACACCAGACATGCCAACTGCATCAACCACGGATACCACAGGCCTGCCACTGCCACCTCTAACTCAAGCATCGCGCCATGCGCAAGCCTTTCGGCTCGATGCATCATCACGTGGCAGTTCAATGTCTCCAGCAGTGCACACTCCAGCTTCGAGTGAGAGTCCAACAATCGTCGCGCGGAGCATCGCCAAGGCCGGCGATGGCCACTACGCTTCTAGGGACACGAGCGGTTCTTCCGCCGTCCCCACTATGAGCGGAAACTCGAGTTCGAGTCATGCTTTCTCGAGAGACCCAAACGGGTACTATCAGAGAAATGTACCATCGCAGCCAGATTTGAGAAAATTGAGTTTAGAGTTGGGAAACCTTGTGTCAAACTTTCTTCTAGAAGATGGACTACAAGAGCGCGCATCCCCAATTACTCCACTGTCCGCCCCTGGAGACACGCCTCACAATGGAGTAGGTTTTCGTGTGCTCGACCTCGACACGGTGCTCGCTCTTCGCGCATACGTATACCGAGAGGTACATGCGGTGCAGTGGGACGAAGACACTCTTCTTCGCCGCCTTGAGTCGGCCTGGAGGGATGGAGTCAGGACCGGTCGCGACCAGATCTTGGAAAGCACTCCTCTTTTCATTGCCATGGATAGGACATTTCTGACGTGGATCGAGCTTAGGCGACATCTAGCGGATCTGGAGCGCGCAGATAGACGTAAGTGCGAGATAGGATATTTACTGCAAGTTTCTCTAGGCGCTGACTGCGGACTAGGGTGGTGCGATGAAGGTAACTCGGATCACGAGATCGAAGCTCGGGTACAGCAGCACAGGACATTGATGAGCGCTAGCCGAGAGATGATTCGCAATTGGGAAGATATTGAGCAGGGTCTGAACTTTGTCAGCGATGGTGCGGCGAAGCTGTCAGCGGACGACGTGCTGGTGCAGGCCTTTGTGCTCCTAGTAAATGATGGCAATACGGCGGACACGACGTGGGTTCCCGTAAATGTCGAGGGCATCATCCGGTGGTTAGCCGAAAATCTGGAGCGGTTTTCAAGTGAGGAAGAAGGCCAGGGAAACCTGCTCTATGTGGGCTCGTAATCTTACGTAGAGCAGACCACTACCGTCAGTGGCAGGGGCACCCCGGGGCAGGTGGCACTTGACCGGCGTAATATTTATCATTGGGAGAGTGCGAGCCAAGAAATCCACTCGGATATTTGCTAGATCAAGACCAAGTCCAGAGATAGATGGCATTAATGAGTAATGATGATAATGGCGGCCGTAAAAGCGTAATAGGCAGGGGTTAGGTCTATCCGGCCCAACCAATGGACAGCCCGCCTTAGTATTAGCGCGAGTCATAACATGGCCCAGGCGCAGTCTCATGCGACGCCCGCTCGCCGCCATCTCGGATACATTATTTGGCAATAATTGTTTGATGATCCTTTTTCCTGCTGCCTCTTTCTTTTTCTGTGCTCGTACTTGGCACACACCGCTCTGGTACTCGACTACCATCCACCACCCCGGCATCGTCTTGGGGGGAAAAGTACTCGCCGCCAATCTTCTTACACACGCCATCTTTCCCTCTCACCGCGGAGTCATCGCCGCGGTACCCTACCGCCAGGCTTTCTCCTGGCGCACGACAGGGCGGCGTAGGAGATTAACCCTGCTGGTCGCTCGTCTCTCGTGCGGATCGCGCTGATAGGCGACAACCTTGTCTCATCTGGGGACGTGCTTTAAACCTTTCAAGGTCCAAGACACGCCCGTACGCTAGTGGGACGAACATAATTGCCCCTTTCCTAGATGGTTGGCCTGCTTAACCGAACATACCTGCACCCCCAACAACCATCAACTGGCGCACGCGATTTCTTTCTCTTGTACGCTGCTGCACCCTCCGACTTCATCAACTCCTGTAAGGACGCATACATCCGCAGGGTGCACACGACGGGACTGCGTGACGCCGAATCAATCCTTTTGGCCCTTGCCTGTCGCCAAATTTGACGTAGTGGAACCACCGTGTTGCATCAGAGCGAGCTGGAACCCTGCGGCATTACTGAGCCCCAAGAAATTTTCCTCAATATCACACCTTGCCGCCGCCACTGCAAAATTCCTTGGTAGGATACGACATCACTGCATAGGCCTGCCCCATCACTTTCCCTTCACTTCCAACCTAAACTGCGTTCACTCTGAAAACAATGTCGAGAAGAGCCAGCACGGACGAGACAGGTGTCCAGCGCTGGGATAGGAGCAGATGGATTTCCGTGTTCAGCAGCCACAACCCGACAATTCGCGAGGTGACAGAATGCTTGGGTCTAGGACTGTCCGCATCGAGCTCCACGACAAATCGCGGCATACCAAAATTCGACAACCCAGAGTATCGGAAGATTTCTAGCGAGGTCACCAAGTTGTCGAAAGAATTGCCAAAGGAGCGAGAGGCGCTGCTTGATTTCGCGGCAGATCCCAACTCCCTTAACGACAAGCTTGAAGAGCTCCTTAGTGTTTACGGCCCTGCGATCTGGGGTAGGGACAGCGATCGGACGTGTCTGCTCAAGCCTGATGATGCAAAAAAGACATACACCAAAGATCTGTTCTTTGAGGATCCTGAAGATAAGGAAGTGTAAGCACGTGACCATCCATTCTGATTTTGGATATTAATGGCTTGATAGACTGAAAATACATCTGCATCGATGGATCATCATCAAGGCATGCTACTACATCCGTAACATGAAGCTCAAAAGGTCATCCATCGAATACGAGACTCTCGCCGACATCGACATGGACGGTACTGAGAGTCCAAAGCCGCAACTACTAGTAAAGCTCCCGAATCCATCAATGATGTCAAGTATTCTAAATGAGTTACAGTCACCCGCTGGGACACCTCAGCAGTCGGTTAGCCCGCCACCGACAACCATCCCTACGACCAAAAGTGAGGGCGAGAAACAACCTAACATACGAAAACGTAAGAGTACCGCCCAACTGTCCGTCTCTGATGGTGAAGAGAACCCACCTCCGGCATCCAAGCGGCCTTACCACAGCGCCACGGTTCCAGTCCAAAGAAAGAGCCCACGCAAGTCATTGAAGTCTCTCGCCATGGCACAAACAAGCAGCGAGAACGTCCCGCCAGCTCCAAGCCAAACTAGTCATTTCTACCCCCCGGTTGGCGCTGGAGCTGGACTCGACGCTGCTAGACCCTTGCTCACCCCTCTCACCAGCAATGATCTGAATGGTGCAGCCAGACCGGTCAATACTTCACCTAGTACATTTACGGCTGTTAACGTAGCACCAAGTGGCCATAGTACCCCACATGCTCGCAACTACTCTAGCCCTTATGGCCCACCTGGTTCTCAGATTCAGCCAAGTTCAACGAGTCAACCAGCTCAACAGACGCCAAGTCAACATACGCCAAGCGTCAGTACCACACAGAGTCCTCCAAATGGATTCCATGCTATCAATTCCCCTGTCGTTTCCAACCAAACTAGTGCGCGGAATTCCCCAGTTGTTCAAAATATGAGCTACGCCAATATTGCCCCACAACCTGTTGTCGGCCCTCAGCCACAATCCGCTCCTCAGCAGCAGACCGCTCCTCAACCACAGACCGTACCTCATCCACACACCGCTCCTCACCCACAGACAGCTCATCATCCTCAGACCACGCCTCCACATCCACGGCTTGCTGCTCATCACCCTCAAACAGCTCCGCATCTGCAAGCTGCTCATCACCAGCAGACCGCTCCTCATCCACAGTCATCTCATTATCCACAGACCACGCTTCATGCCAATATCGCACCAATTTCTCCCATTGTCACCCATTCCCTCCACGCTCCCCCGGCTCCTCCAGTTCAAAGGATTCTCAAAAGCCAGCCAACTGAGATGCTACAAACCACCAACGACACAGAGCTCCTTCAATGCGAACTACTAGGATCTCTCATGCAATACCTCTTCCCTAAGCCAGACGCCAAACCTAACGAAGCTGCGCTCCTCGGCAACCTCGAGTACCTTTGGAATCTCAAAGCCATCTCATTCCGCCAACAGCTGAGTCACCTCTACGACGTCCAAGGCAAAGTCCTGCTCGCCTGGATCGAAGAGAGACGCAAAATCAGCCTCCTCCGCCGCTCAATGGAGAACGAGCCAGGTGTCCCAGCACCGGAGATGGTCGATCGGCTGCTGGCTATGAACGACTTGCGTGTTCTGCGCCTGAAGTGGAAGACTATGAACATGCAGGATGGAAATCAAACTTTGTCACCCGAGGACCTGCTGTGCAGGACTTTTGCGCTGATGACGAATACAGAAGGGACGGAGTATTTGTTCAAGGATGGGCTGAACAAGTTGAATGACAGTATGTTTGAGTTTTTGAGGTCTGAAGATATGAAAATCATGATGACGAAGCGGTGAGGTGTCTTTAGGCTTGGCGAGTGGAGAGTCATTTATGGCGTACTTACACCTCTGAGACTGGAAGCACGGGCCAACGAGTGCATGCCCTGGAAGGCTGCCGACTACTTTTCCTTTCTTATACCCTGCATCAGGGATTTTTTGGATCTCTCTCGGGCTTAGCGATGGCGTTAGGGCAGAAAAGTTCACCTGGTTTGTGTTTCGGCGGCAGATGACATCTTTCATTGCAAGTCTGAATGGCTTTCGGTTTAACCCAAAGGTTGTGTATAATTTTTTAATCACTGTAACACTACATAATTGATACTTTTCAAATCTGGTCTGCTTTGCACAAGAATTCGTCTTACTGAACTAGCTCCACTAGTGACATTACCGAGTCCGAAGCTGCATTTGATGGTGTCGCGAGGGCTGTTTCATGCACAGGAGGATTTAATTTCATTGTTTGACTAAGTACTGGCATGGCACACCTTAATTATCGAGCTCTACCTCAGGCGAGATCACACTAGCCATCTAATCTAATCTAATTTCCTACAGATCTTGGCACAACAACCTATCACGAACCTCACTAACACCTCATCACTCCCTCCACCACTCTGATGCACGCGAGCGCTCCCACCTTAATTCCATGCTATGCCACCCGCATTCTCACGCCGGGGCCGACGCATAGCTTCCAAAGCTTGTGACCTCTGTCGCGAGCGCAAAGTACAATGTCTCTTCGAAGGCGAGATCACGGTGTGTAAGAGATGCCGCGATGGGAGGACAGCATGTACGTTTCTTAGAGAACGGAAGCCGAGGGGGCCTGTTGCAAGGTGGGTATGCCTCCACACTCGCCGCTCACAATTCGATCACCCCGTATCTCTTGCGCAAATGAGAGTCTAAACTCGACCACCCAGCCCTCACCGTGTCTTCACAGGCTTTCTGGAAACGTGGACCACCAGACCACCACACCCTTCCTGCTCCGCTTATTATACAATAGCGGTTCATTCCACCGTTCTAGTTCGGGCAGTACTAATATTCTAACTACAGACAGCAAACAACCCCACTGAGTCTTCCCATTGGTGATCTCGTGATCGAGCATCTCTGTCCCCGGGACACGTTCCTCACGATCATCAACGACTACCTCGATATGGTGTACCCACTGCTCCCGCTCATTTATCGGCCCTCCTTCCGGTCCCTCCTCTCAACCCACGCGTACACGACCGTGCCGCCCTTCTTCCGCCTCTGCCTCTCCCTCTGTGCCGTCACCGTGGCCTCCGTCTCGCGCAAATTCTCCGTCTACAACAGCGACAGCCGCTACACAAATGTAGGAGCAATGGTCGATCAAGCTTGTCGCATGGTGATGATCAGTCGGATCGTGTCCGAGCCTGATTGGCAGAATCGGCCAAGCATGGAGACTATGGTCGTTAGTATATTGCTGACGATGGGGAGTCATTATGCCGGCAGGCCAAATCAGGGCTGGGGTTATGCGAGTGAGGCGATCCAATTCTTTAGGTCGTTGGAGCTTTTTAGGAGAGAGGGGTATGAGGGGTTAGGACTGTGGGAGAGTGAGCTTTGTAAGAGGGCTTTTTGGGTGCTTTATATCATCCAAATCCACGATCGACTTTCTTTCATCGTACCGCACACCGGGTTGAGCTTCGATCCGGTCCACACTGACTGGGAGTTCCTTCTTCCTGCGTCAGTCGACGACGAAGATCTTACGGTCGAGCCGCATACTCCGTTGAAACACGTCAGTGGGGTTCTCAACCATGGTAATAATGGTGAGCTTCCTCTGATTTCCGGATTCATCGCCCTCATCAAGGTGTTCTTGTGTGTTGATGATCTACTGTCAAATGGATTCCCCGGGTCTCCCCCGAAGGCATACGCAATGAGCTCTGGATCGCTTCGGCCACGCGTGTTCCCTGAAGACGCCACTGGCCCTGCGCTCTCTCAATTTGCACCTGCACTCTCCAGATCAGCTTTGAGCTTGAGTGGGCTGCTTCGCATCATCAGGAAGTTACAGACCACTTTAGAGGAACTTCCCGACGAACTCAAAATATATACCCTCGATCCGCAACTCCGATCACCTGATAACTACGAGGAGACTCAGTTAACGACCTTGCATCAATTCGACATCATGCGCGCAAACATCCACATCACGAGCTTATACATTCAAAGCACTATCCTAGAAACATGCTCGGGTGCCTTTGCTAGCTCGCCTACCGATACCTTTACTGCGTCCCTGAGAGATGATACAAGAGCGAGCCTGAGATGCACCCCCCAAACGCAGCTGTGGAAGTTCAGAGAGAGTATTGCGCGAGAGCTGCTCGAGGTGCTGAATTTTTGCTCGTCGAGGACGTTGGAAGCAAATGGGTCGTCGATGGTTAGTGAACATCCTTGGCTGCTGATTGCAGGTTTTTGGCTGATGTAGATATTTCTAGATTGTGAAGATTCGCGAAATCGCTGCAACACTGCTCGATGATGATAATGATATTCAAGTGGCGACTGAGCAAGAAGAGCAGTCAAAACGATATGTGACGCAATTTGCAAATATCCTGGCGAACTTGGATTATATTGGGCAGTCGACGATTATTCCGGCGATCTTTTCTGTGCACTAGGACACAAGCATATGGTACGAGAATATCCTTTAGTTGCTACTAACACCCGTCTCGATTCTACTCTATCTGCTCACTCTTTACCTCTATTAATTTACGTCTTTCGTGTCAGTCACCGTCACGATCTGGGTCTTCGCCCAGTGCCTCGCTGGTACACTGCGCTCCCACAACTCATCAATCTCAGTGTATGTCCTTCCCTTTGTTTCTGGAATGAAAAACCAAACGAAGACGAACGAGACCACCAACACCGCGCCGAAGATGAATGCAATTTTGCCACCGAGATTACCTTGGTCAGGGTTGATTGCATATGGTAGTGAGAAACTCCAAATACAGGAAGATAGACCATTCATCATCGTCGCGAGAGATTGTGTAGGCGCGCGAAGACGCGAGGTTGGGTTCTCCGCACTGATAGGCCACGCGGCTGATCCGATAGTTCCTTGGTAGACTGTGGAAAAAGTCAGATGAAAAGAAGGGACAAAAGTTATGAGCGCGCTTACCGAATGACCATATTGCCATGAATACGACTTGGCCCCAGATTGCATTAGACGACTTAATGCATGCCAGGACACCGATTAGGAAAAGAGCGATAGTCAAGATACCGGTTCCGTAGAGCGCCGTGTTACGTCTTCCGAACTTCTCGACGAATACCCAGCCACACATATTACCAACGACCATGAGACCAGACATTCCAACAGTCGTGTTGAAAGACCTCGCAGCCGACATGCCACCCAGCTGCATGAAGTAGCTCATGTAACCGATAACCCATGCATTTCCACTTGCGTTCTGGATGAAGAACATGCTGCTGGCAACCATTGTTCTCTTGATATGCTTTTTGGAGAAGCACTCTGCGAGCGAGCCTTGGGATTCATTGTCTTGGTTCATGCGAGCCAGGGAGTTGTGAATCTCAGCCATGTGGCCGTCAACATCGTAGTCCGAGTCGTGGAGTTTGACGATGTTGTGGCGAGCTTTCTCGTGTCGGCCGTGGGCTACAAGCCAGTATGGAGACCTAGAAACTTAGCACCGGTCCGCCTCTATTTAGGAAAGGAAGACTCACTCAGGGAAGAAGGGAAGCACAGCCAGCCCCAAAGCGACGTATCCCCACTGCGTCGCGAATAAAATCCGGTATGTCATCTTCCCGACATAGAAGCTAGCTTCGCGCATTACACCGTACCCGATGAGCTGTCCAAGAACGATTGCGAAGTTCATGCCTGCAGTGATCGCGCCTCTGATAACAAGGGGAGCCAACTCAGAAGCGTACGTGGGTGCCACGGTGGTGAAACAACCCAAAGGAATACCTGTTAGGACCTTTCCACCGAAGAACTGTGCCAGGGTCGTGGAGAAGAACTGGAGGAAGATACCGCCAGTGTTGATTATGTATGCAATAAAGATACAAGGCTGACGACCGAACTTGTTTACACCAAAGCCGGTGACGAGACCGCCAAAGACGATTCCTATAGTATGTTCAGATTAGTTCCTGATTGGGGTTGGTGGGATGAAGTGGCAACTCACCGAACAGTGTTGCAGCTTGGAATCCGAGCTGCCAGTTGGCGTCGACCACATAGTCTCCAGCATAGGGATAGCCGAAGTCTTTTCGAAACTCTGTAATACTCACGACGACTCCTCCGGCGAGACTGTCAAATCCAAACATGATACAAGTGTAGAACATGTACTGCGAAGCTGTTAGCATACATCCTCAATGCTCAAACTGCAGTCTTCTTACCAAGCACCATGCAATCGCCCTCCAATTCTCCTTGATGGCTTGCATGCGCGTCAGGGAGTGTTGGCGGGCTTCGAAGTCATTGAGAACCTGGGAGGCGCCCACTACTGCAGTGTTATGATCACCTGACGCTTCGACATAGTCGACAGCTGCTGGTTTGGAATCAGACATGATTAGAAAATGTGAAGTGACGACAGCGACAGCCCAGGTCAATCCACTCTAATGAAATGAGGGAAGTGACCAACAAGAGATCCTTCACTAATGGGCTCAGACCAAAACACCGGGATCAAATCGTGATATATATGCATTTCCTTACCCCATATCCCATGGCTATGGTCCCCCCGCAAATGCCGGAAACAGAATCTGGAGTAGGCGCACTAACGGAGTATCAGCGGAGAATTGCTAGCCTTGACCAAAGTCGCAATGTCTGCGAGTCAGGGAGGAAATAGGCCAATCAGAAGACAAAGAGGGAAAAGGACCTCCGCAGAACACGTGAGGACGCGGAGAAGAGCAGTTTCTCCGAGATTCTCCGTCAAATAGTTCTAAGGAACCAAGCAGCTGTTTTCGCCGCCTCCCCGATGTTTCTCCAGAGACGAGGTCAGAATGGACAGCTTCTTAAGATCCAGAACATCCACTGAGCCGAGTCTACATGAATGTTGGAATCTATCATCAATCCACCTGCATACTCATGTATCGTCTCCTCGGGCAGCTACCAAAGATAATTCATAGGTGATTTTGCCTCTTTGGCCTCTTTCTAACATTGAGTTCGTTTGCTTCAACTTTCTCAGTTGGAGCTGGAGACTCGCAGTAGTCGAAACACACAATGGCGCAGACAAATGGAGACTTTGCTCAGGGTCTGAACGACCTTGTAGACCAGATGACACTAGATGAGAAGATCACGATGCTTGCGGCAAAAAATGTCTGGGAAACGCCTTCAATCGATCGATTAAGTATCCCTTCTCTCAAAGTACGGTCCAGCACTCCCGCTTTACTCCTACCATATGTTTCCTCATCTAAAAACCATCAAGGTAACAGACGGACCCAACGGCGCGCGAGGAGGAGATTTCTTTGGCGGTACAACAGCAGCATGTTTCCCCGCCTGCGTTTCCCTCGCTGCAACATTCAACCGCACTCTTTCCCATCAAATCGGCAAAGCGCTTGGCCAAGAAACTATCACCAAAGGCGCGTATGTGCTTCTTGGACCCACTGTGTGCTGCCATAGATCTCCACTCGGTGGTAGGAACTTCGAAGCTTTCTCTGAGGACCCTTTCTTGTCCGGGACGCTGGCGAGCGAGTACGTGAAGGGGTTGCAAGGGGAGAGGGTCGCGGCGACAGTCAAGCATTTTTTGGCGAATGAGCAGGATACGAGGAGGTTTTCTGTCAATCAGAAAATTTCTGAGCGGGCTCTACGGTATGTCGACTACTTCGATTCCTAGAAGAGGGATTGCTTAAAAAAATATTGACAGGGAGATCTATCTAAAGCCGTTCGAAATGGTAGTAAAAGATGCAAATCCTTGGGCGTTTATGTCAAGTTATCCTAAGATCAATGGGGGGCATGTTGATGCACAGGCCAAGTTCTTGATTGATATTTTGAGGGGAGAGTGGGGATATAAAGGGTTGGTTATGTCGGATTGGGGTGCGGCGAGCACGGTTGAGAGCGTTAAATATGGGCGAGTACAATTTTCATTCTTGATCAACTCATCACTAATAATGTAAAGTTTGGACCTCGAAATGCCAGGACCAGCTCGACAGAGGACGCCAGAAGCAGTCCAGAAAGCTCTAGAGGAAGGGAGAATCAGCAAAGCAGATATTGACAACCGGATATTCGCTACCCTCAAACTGCTGAAACAGACGGGCAAGTTCGACGACCGCAAAAACACCCCGAACGAGCAAGCGATAAATCGACCTGAGCACCGTGCCCTAATACGGAAAGCTGGTAGTGAGGGAATCGTGCTTTTGAAGAACAATAACAATATCCTCCCCATTGACGTGGGTAGAACGACAAAGATTGCGCTACTTGGTCCGTTGGCAACATATTCAGCTGCTCATGGCGGCGGGAGCGCGTCACTGAATTGCCATTACAAGGTTTCGCCGTACGATGCCTTCACAGAACGCCTGGGGAAGCAGGTGAAGATAACGCATGGCAAGGGTACGTCTTAGTTTTTGTGCAAAGGTACAGCACGCTAATAGAATTTCAAGGTGCACATATCTTCCGCGAATACCCCGATATTGAGGCTGGCTGTACAAACGCTCGCGGAACTCCCGGGTTCCTGGCTGAATACCATATGGCTTCTGACGCTAAAGGTGAGCCCTTCCACGTTGAGGAATTTCCCCGTGGTCGATTTACGACGCTCATGAACACCGCCGTGACTGGGTGCCAAACCGTTCGCTTCACTACAACATACCGTCCACCAGTCTCCGGAAACCACTATCTTAGCTTCTCTGGCCTTGGGCCATCTAAGCTATTTATCAACGGTGTCCTCATCGCCGACCAAAAAGCCCCAATCAAAGACGCTATGGGCTTCTTCCTCGGCGTGCAAGAGGAAATCCGCGTCCAACACCCCTTTTCCCACCAACCTTACAACATCGTCATAGAGACCCACCCTTCACCATATTCAAACTCAGAACTTTACCTCATGGATGGCCAGTGCTCAATTCATCTCGGCTTCATCACGCAAGCGGAAATGGAACACAACGTCCTGGCCGAAGCCGTCGCATTAGCAAAAGAAGCTGATCTCGCCATCCTCTTCGTAGGAAATACCACACAGTGGGAAACCGAAGGGCAAGATTTATCTTCCATGACACTGCCAGCTGACGGTTCGCAAGATCTGCTCATCTCTTCTGTCGCAGCCGCCAATCCCAACACTATCGTCGTCAATACGACCGGCGTCCCGGTAGAACTCCCCTGGCTCGATAATATCTCTGCCTTCTTGCAAGCATGGTATGCCGGCCAAGAGACTGGAAACGTGATCCTGGACGTGCTGCTTGGAGACGTCAGTCCGAGCGGGAAATTACCCATTTCCTGGCCGAAGAAGTACGAGCACACAGGCTGTTATGGGAATTTTGGACTCGATAGTTATGAGAGTAGGGAGGTGAAGTATGTAGAAGGTGTGTTTGTAGGTTACAGGTGGTTTGATAGGCACTGGGGTGAGGAGAAGGAGGTCAGGTTTCCGTTTGGATACGGGTTGAGCTATACGGAGTTCGACGTTAGCAGAGCTGCACTCACAGGAGCTATATCCAGCGATCCTAAGGCGGAGGTGAAGGTCACCACGCAAGTGAAAAATATAGGAACTAGACCAGGAGCAGAAACGGTGCAGGTATATCTCGAACCGCCGGCTGTTGAGGGTCTTGAGAGGCCGGTGAAGGAATTGGTAGGCTTTGTGAAGGTGGAGTTGCAGCCAGGTGAAGAGAAGAGTGTTGAGGCGGTTTTTAAGAGGGATAGGGCGGCGTATTGGGATGAATGGGGGAAGAGGTGGGTTGTCAGTCGTGGGACATATGGGGTAGTGGTTGCGACGAGCTCAGGACCGGGAGATGTTAAGGCGAGGTTGGAGACGTGTGTGGAGATGGGGTTTACGTTTAGTCCTTGAGGTGGGGCCACAGAGTCTTTTCACGCCTTTGTTTTCTGGTTAACAACTCACAGTTGGATTCAAATCGGTCAATGTCACCTAAACTTTTTGGATATGTATAGAGTGTGCACTGCCTTTTTTTTTTCTCCCATCAGTTCTGCTCTCATTCAAATCTACTAGTCATGTTTCATCTCCATACTTTCTTCTTGCTCTTCGTTACGTTTCAAACGCATATTATTGTTATTTTATTGTACAGATATTATGCTCCCTACGCGCTCACGCTGGCAGAGAAGCCGATACGTCATTGCTTCATACGCTTGACTCCCTTCCCACTGTAGCGCAATCAGGATAAGCTCAAGTCCATTCACATAAAAGGAGAACCCCATAGACTTACCTTCAATCATTCGCATGCTGAAAGCGCTTACTATCCGAACGGCCACGCAATCGCTTATCCCCATCCCTCGGATCCGCCAATTCCCCCTCCAACCCCGGACCTCCCTCCCTCGCCTCCTGCCAGTTCCACCCCGTAAACACCCCCGCATCGTCCTCCTTGAACAATGCCCACCCATTCTCCACATCGTACCTATCCACCTGATTCAGCATCCCCTGCCTCAACTTTTCCACCTTATCCTCCCACTTTAGAATCTGCTCGATCGTAGCAGAGTCCCCGATGCAGGAAACTTGCGATTGCACGGGGTAGAAAATGCGGTTTTCGGCTTCAGCCCAGAGTCTCCAGCGTGTGTTGCGCGGGGAGGTAATGTTGTAGAGCGGGTTTTTGGCAGCTAGCGTAATGAGGAGTTTGCGGTTATCGACTGAAATCTTGATCTCTTTGAGCTGTTCTTGAATCACGTTGATGCGGGCTACCAGGACATGACGTCGACCGCTCTCTATGGTATCAGTCGAGTTGTGGGCCTCTGAGGTAGAAGTTGGTGGGAAGATGTCTAGCCAGGAGTCAGTCTCCGCGATGTTGGTGGGGAAGACGGGAAACATGATAGAGATGGAGGCTGCAGTACGGTTCCTCTTCCGTTCTGTTTCTACGTGATTGCAATGACTGGGCCGGTTTTCTTGGCGATGTTGGTGTTGTTAGTGTCGAAGAGTTTGGATATGGAGAGGCGGGATAGGACTGGAGTTGATGACAATCACTCAATCCCGGTTGCCTGGTGAGAATGTATTGATATAAGGGCCTTCGCCTTCCAGTGGTGAATAATATTGAGATCGCATTGTGTGGATAAGGTTGACAGATTGTTCTAGCCTATTCACCCTCTTGGTAACAATAAAAGTGATAGATAGCACATGCAAAATGAGTCGTGGAAGCGAGAGAATGCATAATACTAATGTGATACTAATACAGGCTTCTCTCTCATGTACGGTATTCAGACGTCTCTGTCGCTCTGAACAAGCGTGGCGTTGCTTACTCTTGAACAACGTAAATATGCAAAAAGATATCATTGTAACGACACCTGAGTGATTCGAACACTCGCTCCCTGAGTATCGTTAGTACTTGATTTAAGGAATAGAACTGAAGTAGCTTACCGAAGGAACGGGCTTAGCAGGCCCGCGCGTTAACCACTCCGCCAAAGTGCCTTGATGACATAATTACCCTCATACATATTAATTATATATACACCATGTCTAGTTTAATGATTCTAGGAGTTCAACAGTTGTGCGCGCGCGTGAATGCTTATTCGTTTGCTCTTTCTTGTAGAGAGCGGGGTAAGATGTGACTAGAAGCGCATTTTAGGCATCCCGGATCCACATCGTACCACCAATCCCACCAACTTATCTGATCAAGATACCGCGTACATTGCTCTGCGATCGCAGAATTAATTGAAATACGAGTTCAATGTTATTCTCGCGTCTATACTAATGTCAGAGAAAAGCCAACTAGTTTGGAATCAAGAGCGGAAGGGTACAAAGGAGTAAAGAACGTTGAATCAGTAAGCTAGAATTTTCATCACATCATAGTAAGTGCATAAATGTAGAACAATAACTGTGCGCAGTCGAGCGCCACAGTTTAAAGTGCATGCCGATCATTCTGGCATACACAACTCGTTACCCTTATTATCCACTCCAGATTCGCCGCTGAACCTTTCATAGTTTCCCTTCTCTTCAAGCTCTAGCCTAATAGCCCTGTTTCGTGTCTGTAGTTAATTCATTCCCGGCTGCGTTTCATTGGATCTTCTCAGCGGGTTCTTCCAATTGATTTCAAGCTTGCCTCGGCGTAAAATCGATATACTGACGCTTATGGAAAGCCCTACATAATTAGAGCATCTACTATTAGTCTTCTCGGCTCAGACTCCGCAATGCGGAATCCCGCTCCGCGTTCTCATTCCACTCCGCACTCATTCCCGCGGACTTGCGCTATGTCACTGGTAAGATTGTGAGAGCAAGCAATGGATACATAGGTAAAAGGCTCTAATGCGGCATAAAATGTTCGAAACACTTCCCAAAAGCGTAAGCAGTGTGGATTCTCTACAGTTTAATCCTTCAGGCAGACGAGTTCCTGAGACGAGAAAAGTGGAGACAAAAATATCAGGCAGCATTATTCTTTTGTTTTTAAACATTGGAGGTTGTTTACTTCCCATTTACTATACCAATAGTTGAAATTGATAGCTGAGAGATTTTCAAAGGGTTTTCTCTTTCTTGATCCCAATTCCACTCTCAACACCGCTTTTGCAATCCAACTCCATCTCTAACCACCAACTCCAGTCCAAATATCCTTTCCAGAAACTCAATCACCAACACAAACCACTAAGATGTCTAACGCCCACTTTGGTTTCCACACCACTGCCGAAGAAGTCGCCTCCACCTACTCATCCCAGATAGCCGGGTGCACTATCCTAATCACCGGCGTATCCCCCAATGGTCTCGGCATCTACACCGCGAAAGTCCTCGCCTTGCACTCCCCCGCCCTTCTCATCCTTGCTGGTCGCTCACCCTCCACCCTCGCAGCCGCTGACGCGGAGATCAAATCGGCAAATGCAAATTGCCCTACCCGACTCCTGACCTTGGATCTGGGCTCGATCCGCACGGTGCGGACCGCTGCCTCCGAAGTCAATTCTTGGGACGATATTTCGAGCATTGATATCTTGATCAACAACGCAGGGATAATGTCATGCCCGTGGAAGCTGAGCGAAGACGGGATCGAAAGCCAGTTCGCAACAAACCACATCGGGCCATGGCTATTCACGAATCTGCTCATGCCTAAGATCACTGCTGCGAAGGGAAGGATTATTATCTTGAGTAGTGTGGGACATATGTACGGGCCTGTGCGGTTTGAAGACTACAATTTCAAGGTTCGTTGTCTTTCAAAGGCGAAATAATGGAAGGGAAAGGGAAGGGAAGTAGTACTGACAAAGCAGCAGGATGGCGCAGAATATAACCCAGACACCGCATACGGACAATCCAAAACCGCAAACATGCTCTCCGCACTCTCTTTTGCCTCCAAATTAAATTTCCAGGGTGTGACGGCATTTAGTGTGCACCCAGGCGTTGTGTATACGAATATCAGTCGGCACATGTCCATCGAGGTGCTGAAGGAGAAAGGTATTTGTCACCACATATATCCCCATCTGTCCCATCCCTTTCTTGTTCGACTTTCTCCAGAGGCGATTGCTAACACACACCAGGCTTCATGGACGAGCACGGTAACTTCACAGATGTGGTACCCGTGAAGACACATTCCCAAGGAACCGCTACTACGCTCGCAGCGGCCCTAGACCCCAATATTGCAGACCGGAGCGGTGAGTATCTGGCAGATTGCAAGGTCGACCACGAGGACATGTACGCGGAGTATGCAAAAAGCAAAGACGACGCAGAGAGACTGTGGGCATTGAGTGAAAAATTGGTTGGGCAAAAATTTGAATATTGAGCAGGCACGTCTAGGACTACATCATCAGGGGTTCAATGAAGATCAAGGGGGGCACCGCCAAACAAGTTTGAGAACGAAAAGGACTGAGTAGAATCGTATTATTTTTGTTCCTAGCCCTACTATCTAGACGCCGAAGTAATAAAGGAATCCATCTTGAAGTTGCCTACTCGAAGCACATTTGAGCAGAGCTGTCACTGTCCATCCATTTGCATAACCTAACTATAGGGGAATATCGTTTTAAGCATAAAATTACAAGACACCGGTTTTCCATGGCCGGTTCGATTCGTAAGGTATCGTATGCTTCGGTAACCACGTCCACATTCGCGATCATGGCTCAAGCGTTGTCATTTCGTAGCGTAATGGGATTCACCATTTACAACTCTTCCTTGGCGTAGTCGGAAGCTTTCCTGGCGCTCTCGGTAACAGCGTCGTAGCCCTTCTGAGCAGATTTGGAAGCCTGCGAAGAGAGGCTTGATGCGGACGACGAGACGACGGAGCCAGCGCTGGATGCGCTCTTGGACACGCTGCTGATGCTAGCCTGATAGCCGGTCGCGATGCCGAGCTGGGCCTTGATCCAGTCGGTGTAGCCGGCAAATCCAGCAGTAGCCTGGGTATAGTGGCTGTTGGCGTTGGACGTGGCCGCACCGTAGACGCTGGTAGCGGTAGCCGAGAGGTTGTCGCCCATGAGAATGGCACGGTGCTTGCGGGCGAGGGCAAGGAGTTCGTTGCGCTTGGAGCCCTGAGGAACCTTGACGCCGTTCTTGTCGGCCCACTCCTTGATCTGGCTGTCGGACCACGAGTCGAGAAGGGCATCGCTGAGGCTTGCCTTCGCAGCCGCGGCGGAAGATGAAGCGGAGGACACAGCGGCGTTCAGGTTAAGGCTGGCCTGGCGGGAGTTGCGGCGGATAGCGGCAATCAGCTTGTCGCGCGTGGTGGGCTGGGGGACATTGTAGCCACGCGCGTCGAACCAGGACTTGAGGTCAGAGTCGGACCAGGTAGCATAGAGCCAGTCACCAGGGTACGCGGCAGTCTCGGAGAGCTTGTTGGCGACGGACTGGTAGTTCTCGCGAACGACCTTGAGGAGTGAGTCGCGTTGACGGGGTTGGGGGACGGGAATGCCGTGCTTGTCGGCGAAGGCCTTGAGCTGGGAGTCGGTCCAGCTACCATTGGTTAGTACGCACTGCTGTATACACATCGAATAAGAAAGAACACACCTGTCGAAGATCCAATCGCGGACGCTCGCGTATGCCTGATTGGTTGACTCTTCCGTCTCGGTCCAGTACTCCTTCACCTGCTCGACCAGGCTCTGCGTGTTCTTCTCGGTACCCTCCTTTGCCTGGTAGCCCTTGAGCGTCAGGTAGTTTTGGAGAGTCTGGGCGTCCCAGCTGTTGTAGGGAGTAACGACCTTGTCATTCCAGTTGGTCTTGACCAGGTTTTCCAGGTCTTTGCGGTCGGAGGCCTTGGGATAGGGTACGTTGTGATCCGAGAGCCATCGCTCGAGCTCCGTCTCGTGCCACTTGTTGTATACTATGTGAAGTTAGCTAATTGCCTTGTAGGGTGTGTGCGGTGCGGTCCAAAAGCGGGGATATATCGCCACTGCAGCTGTTGCCACTTCCTTCTCTGCGTAAACAAGAAGGCTTTAGGATTCAAAGCCACGGATATTTCCATGGAAGCTGGCAACGCGCAACGATAGATATGGGAATGGGAGGAGAGAGCAGGGCCTACAGTACGCACCAGGCTTGCCGAACCAAGTGCTGGCAACAGTGCCCTGGGCGGCGAGGGCCACCACGAGGGTGGAGGTGAGTGAAAACTTCATGGCAGTAGGGGAGGTGCAGGCGTAGAGATAGAGGGTGGGTATGGAGGTAATATGGAATATATGAGGACGAGGGTTTGAAAATGCAAGTGTAAGGGAGACGGAGCAGGAACTAGGCGCGGCGGCCGTGGCTTTTAGGAGGAGGCACAAGGGACATGTGTGGCCGTGACGTAGTAGTAACGTCTGCGTCAAATCCGCGGGCTCTCTCACACACGCACACAAACAAGGTCGTGCCTGCAGCCTGTGCTGAGGCGAGCAGCCAATGGGCAGAGCGCCCGCGGTTGGCTTGTGTATGCGCGCCCATCGACAATCGAATTGTGTTTTCACTGTCGAGATCGCGTTTTGCGGGGCCGCATCGCGCTAAGCCTCTGACATCACCAACAAAACAGTCGCCGCGCATAATTTGTGTGCATAGCAGAATGGCAGAATTTTCATATTTTCAGCAGGCGACTTTTATGCTTCACGGTGCTGTCAACGTCAAAGGGTCGATGCCAAATGACCTATTCATATTACTTGTAGGAATCAGAGTCACACAATAGGTACGGTACGGTACAACTATAATACAACACACGCCACTCGCTGTTCCACATCTTACTCCTTCTCCCACCCCGCATAGGGCTTATCCCTCCTCGATCTCATCTCCTCATTATGCTTCTTCGTGCTCTCGCTCTCCTCCGGGGGCGTGCTCTCATCCAGAATCTTCGGCTTTGCGCCGGGCTTGCCTTTGCCCTCTGTCTTAACGCCGCCACTCTTGTGCTCCCCAACCGACGGCTCGTTGCTGTTTCCAGGCGTCTCGCTGCTCTTTGATTTCGGGAGTGATGAGGTTGGCGATTTCCCTCCTCCAACGTTGGGTGCATCTGGCCCAGGGTGCTCCATATGGCTCTTGGGGTTCTGGCCTTGCTCTTGAGGCTTCTCGCCTGTGGGGTTGCCGTCGCCGCTGCCGTAGTCTTGCGTAGCGAAGCGTGCTTGGATGCGCGTTGTTTGGGGAAC
The DNA here is from genome assembly GCA_001599595.1 of Beverwykella pulmonaria. Classification (NCBI taxonomy): domain Eukaryota; kingdom Fungi; phylum Ascomycota; class Dothideomycetes; order Pleosporales; family Melanommataceae; genus Beverwykella; species Beverwykella pulmonaria. Next base: position 1,147,493 of record BCHH01000002.1, read on the forward strand.
GCGCAGGAAGGGGCGAAGAGCTTGGGAGCCTAACATTGTTTTGCTGAGGAGTGGCATTGCGAGTGTATATGTGTGTAGTTTGTGATGTGGTGAGCGATTGAGTGATCAGCTGGTTACGTTCTGGTTTAATGAAACGTCTTTGTGCGTGAGTTGGAGGCTGGTGGTAGTGGCAAGTGTAGCTGAGGCAGAGGGGATATCGTGATATCGTAGTCGCGGTGATGCTGTTACCGCTGGAGCTAGGCGCCATGCCGAGTGTGGACCTTGGGGACGCTTTCGTGCAGATGACATCACCATGCTAACCTTCGCCAAGCCATTGTCTGGGCATCCACATGTTCAGTCCCACGCCAAGCCACCTCGCCTCACCTCACCGCTTCAAACGTCTTGCCTTCCGTGCGAGTGGAATTTCTCTCCTATTTGATGCGTAACTAAAAGTCGGGGGTATCTCAAGCCCATGCAAAGTTTCGCCATCCAAAGCCCATGCCACCCGTCCTGCCGTAACCCAAAATTAGTATGCAAAGCCTTTGATGATGGCGGATAGGAAACGCATAACCAGCGTATGATCAGTCAATCCCCACCATGGATCCCTCGACTCTCCAGTCATCTACTTCGACAAATCGTGGAGCCGTGGCTATCGCCTCGGCATCGAGTTCGATGTGATTCAGCCACGTCCCGACCCGGTTCGCACCGCGTTTGGTACCGTCGCGAGACAATCCGGCCATAGTAGACGAGCTTACCGTGGGCGCTGCAGGGCGGGGCGCAGCGCGAACGGCTACGGGTACCGGAATCGGGGCCGGCTCACCAACGGGGACAAGGCGACGGCTGAAGACGCGCGGAGCAGACGTAGACATGCGTGCAGCCGTTCGCGCTGCTGCCGTGGCCAAAGGTCGAATCGTGTACGATTCGTTCATATGATGGACTCCTGAGTTGCCGAGACCATAGACCTGGACGTTCGGATCCGTTCGTCGGACCTCTGACACAGCTGGAGCGGAGCCGAGTCGGAGCTGTGCTTGGAGATGCGCTGCGAGAGCGTGGTCGGCATGTTCCAGTTCCCGATCGTCTCGATGGCGAATGCGCGTGCTGCTACGACGAACCGGTGGAGGAGCGGCATCGAGCGGCATTTCTATGACCTCGACCATGTCTTCACGCCGAGTATAGGGAACGCGCATGTCGTTCAGGCGGTCCTCGTCGTCGATGTGGCTATAATTAAACCACGGGCAATTACACGTCTTCCAGGGCAAGGCACAAACCATGCAGAACTGAGCGGTGCAACGACTGTCGGATGATGAGCTGATGTCCAAGTGGTAGAAAAGGGCCGACTTACCAAGTCATGTGATTACAGCCTTCTTTGAGCTCAACCAAGGCCTTGCAGCTATAGCACCTTTGCCAGCCCTGGTCCTTGGCCATTTGAACGAGTGTGTTCGTCTCATCGTCCTTGGGACATTCCCTCCTCGTATGGAACTTGGCATTGCACAAGACACATACTTTGGTCTGGCAACGACCGCAGCGGGCGTACTTCCTACCATACGTCAAGTCCATCCGTACCCTCCCCGGTTTGATCCATTCTCCGCATCCCTTTGTGGGGCAATACAGTCTATTCCCTGTCGTGTATTCTTGATATTTCTTGTTCCACAGCTTCTTGAACTTGTCATCCAAGAGGCGCTCTACGTATTTGAGGGGTATGTGCTCAGCAGTACAACATCTTGGAGGCATATGCTGAGGGTCGTTGACGGAGAGGATGAATTGGCGCTTGAGGCAGGAGTGGCACATGCGGTGGCCGCATCCGAGTTTGGCCGTTTTGTGAGCAGGAAGGTCATCATTCATGCAAACAAGGCAATCGACCCTGGCCATCCTGTTAGCAAAGCACAATGCATGTGGGATATACAACCCACCTTGCAGGTTCCTTTTGCACCTGAGTTGGCACCCGCACGGGCGGCCTGAAAAGGGTTGCCAGTAGGCCTCCGGTACTTCTCCGCTGTGGGGAACTGTAAGGAACTTCTCTCACAGAAACCGAACGAGTTCGCATGGGTGTAGCGGTAGCTGTGGGGAGCTTCAGGGTGCTAGTACGTCGTAGGACGGGTCTGGTGGACATGTAGACCCTGCTTGGGTCTCTCGTAGATGTGCTCCTATCCCTTGTCAGCCTGATCAGCCTGGTCGTGATTGGGAGAAACTCACCTGCTCAGCTTGGGGGCTTCGACCCTCCGTACGGAAGCTGATCTGGAGCCCGATTGTGGAGAGTATCCAGTCCTACTAGAGCCTCCCTCGTCGCTCCTCCGGCGTATCGACGATCGCTTGACGGCAACCTCCTCGACGGCGCCTCGGGACTGCGGTCTACCGTACACATATTCATCGCCCCGGTCGTCGTCGTCGTTCACTGTCCTCCGCCGCGTCTTGGTCGTCCCGCTCCGTCGGACCTCCTTGTGCGTGCTCCGCGATTTAGCCTTCTCCCTTTCGATTCGGATCTCCTGTGCCATGCGTTGGGGTTCCCGTCGTCTCTCAGGTGCTGGCCTGGAATAATACGACTCTCTCCGGGCCCTCAATTCATCGAGGTCCAGTTCGGCCTGTCGCCTGGCCTCCTCTGCGCGGCGGCGCTCCCTTCGCTCTCGTCTGGCGATTGAAGACTCGTCGTCGTGCTCGCGGTGGCGGCGGCGTCGGCGGTGGCTCCTGTGCTCGCGCTCTCTGTCGGGCTCTTCGGTGTAGTAGTCGTAGTCGTCGTGGAAGTGTCGTGAATCGCGCTCGGCTCGGTCCCTGGGCATTCCTGGAGGGTGCGGGTATATACAGGGCGGCTGCGTGGCTGCGTCGCAGGTCACAGACGCTGGCAGACACTCGGGCAGCGGTGCAGGAGACGTACAGCGGGGCGCTGTAGGGAGCAGAGGTGTGGGTGGATGGATGGAGCGCGAGATGGATTGACAGCGAACACCTGCAGCGATGAGCAGCACCGTCGACCTTGGTCGGCATGGGAGAGCTGACCAGCGCACGAGTCAAGCCGCTGGACGGTCAAAGCGGTGACCCTGATTGAGTGCTGGGTGCCTGTTGATCGGTGCGACAACGCTGTCGCTTCAAGGGGGTCTAGCGGGTTGCAGGGAACAGGCCGCAGAGCGAATGTCAGGCGTAGGCCGGCGGCTGCCAGTTGTCTCAGTGGACATATGATGGTTTGATGCCTGGCTGTCTGTCTCTGTGCATGTGTATGGCAAGACAGCAAACGAGTGCATGTTGGGCATGTCTGCAGTGATCTTGGAGGGCAAACAGCTGACGCTTTGTCATACGTCTGGCGGCCATGTTCGGGCTGCGGCGACGGACTGCGAGCTGGAGCTGGATTGCCACCACCTACGAAAGGGGAATCGCAAGCCTATACAAGGGGCAATGGTAAGAAAATTTCCCTGCGTCTACTACCATCAACTCTAATATTGTGAAGTGTAGTTCTTCTGATTCTCCTGAGAGAAAGCCACCATTTGCACACCGCCCTGACCCGTGAAGCACGTGACCGGAGAACAAACATCGCAAACATCGCCTCAAGATTTCCGCCACCATGCGGCTCTTCCCCGCGTTCGCCAGGATGAATTCCTTCACCCCCCCAAACTTCAACCATGGCCAAAGCAAAGAACAAACGCAAGCAAACTGTACGGGACACTGACAATGTACCTTTCAAACGCCAAAAATCCGCTGCAATCGTCACTCCTCCTCCAGACACGGGCACGCACACCCCGAAAACTATATCCAGCATCGGCCTCTTCCCCGATGATCTCGAAATTGCCGTCGACGCCCTCAACACGCTCGCCGCGAACCCTAGCGTCATAAAATCGAAGGCATGCAAAGATCTCCGGACCGCAGTGTATCAATTTGGGCAAGCTTGTACGACGGGCTTCAATGCGTCGATTGATACGAATCTCACGGCGCGGATCAGCGGGGCATTGGCAGATGGAGGGTACACCGAAGCGAGGATATTGCTAGCGGAGATGCGGATAAGGAATCAGACGCCAAAGCTGGGTGCGCTGTGTAGATGGGTGAGAGATTTGGATGTCGTGTCTGGTCTTGCGGAGCAGTTGGATGAGCATGCGAGCAGTCGGACGAACAAGGAAGAGGTGTTGTTGGTTGTGCTGGATGCAATACTGCGACTCACTGGACCCATTGATTACACCATGGAAGAGACTTCGAAATCAATACCAGGGCCGATCATCCCACAACAGGCGTGGAATCTCCGGGACGACACTCCTCGAAGGAAAGTTTATAGCAGCGTCCTGGACAGTAGCATCTTCACCTCCCTCCCGCCCTCCACCGCATCTGCCTTCCGCATAATCGAAACCACCCCCGGCCTCTTGCGCAAACCACCAAACCTCCACCCCGCAATCCTCCACGCCTCACACGATGACTCGATTCCGCTCTCCACCACCCCTCTAAACACAACGCACCACCGCCACCCCACTGTCCCCAACCTCCATCTCCTAAAAGACGTCCTCGCCCCCTCAGAATGCGACCAGATCATCGCAGCCGCAGAAACTATCGGCTTCACACCCGACGCCCCGATCCGCGCCAAAGGCGAAGAAAGCAGCATCCTCGCGCATAACTTCTACTGGATTGTAGACACAGCGTTCTGCACAAAACTCTGGAACCGGGTCGCAAAGTTTGTGCCCAAAGAGGTCGATGGGAAGAAAGTCAGGGGCCTGAATAGGAGGTTCAGGGTGTATAGATATGTGCCTGGCGCTGAGTACCGCGCGCACATCGATGGCGCGTGGCCGCCCTCTGGCATCTCCCCCGAGGATAAATATATTTACGACTCTTCGCCGCCGACGGCCAAGCAATCTTCGCTCTTCACATTCCTGATTTACCTGAACGACGAGTTCGACGCCGGAGAGACGACGTTCTTCCTCCCGAGTGCAAGGGAAGGAAGCATGAACGCGTACTCAGTGAAGCCGGTGCAAGGTAGCGTGGCACTGTTCCCGCACGGCGAGACAGAGGGAAGCTTATTGCACGAGGGGACAGGCGTGAGGAGGGAGGGAGTGCCGAGTGCAAAGTATGTCATCCGGACGGATGTCGTATATGATGTTGACGCTGGGAGGGATTGAAGTACAAAAGCAGGTTACATATAGAGACTGCCACAAAATTAAGAAGATACCCGGACTTTCAAATTTCATTTTCGTGCAAGGATTGTCACTTGACCAGACAAAATTATATGTTCATTGCATGATCCTACACACAGGTAAACCATGGAAGAGTTTTTGAACTCAAATCTTGCTACAAGCATGTAAAAGGGTATATCCAAATCTATCTACAACGCCTCCATAAACGCCGAATCATACAATGCTCCTAATCCTTCTCCAGCGTGATCTGCGTAGAAACCTCCCACTTCTGTCCGCCTCCACTTCCATATCCGCCCCCCAGTCTATTTCTAACCATGCTCCCAATTCTATCCCTCAACCGTCCTATCTCCTCAATATTCCTGACTCTCAACTTAAGATTCGCCTGGCACAGCCCGTAATGCACCTGCCAGAATTTTGCCTCTTCGACTGCGCTCACAGCCGGGTCCGTCTCGATGTCATACATGACGGCGGCCACACCCGGGCCGGAATAAGACATCATGAGCATCTTACCGAGCGTCCAGCCCTGGATCCAGCCCAGTGCTACCATAGCGATGGCTACTGAGAAAGAGAGTGTGCGATCAAGCCATACGTACATCTGGATGCTGAGGAGTGGTAATAGGAGCAGAAGTGCAGCGCATGAGAGGGTCAAGAAATGTGATGGGTTGCTGAGTACTGAAGGAAGGTTGGCAATGGCGCTTAGTCGCATTACTTTGCCGATGCGGGCATGATTCTTGAGGAGGATTGCCGAAACGAGGGTGGATATGATACCACTCAGTGCTGCGAGGTCGATGCTTCCCGGCGATACGCGCTCGTGGGCATGTGCGTGGTGCGGTGTATGCCCCCCTTTATCTTCCAGCGCATGTGTCAGGCCGTGTGAGATGAGGTCCAGTCCCATGAAAAGAAGACCAACGGACATTCCAAGCCCTGCCACGACCTCTGAACGCTCAAACCCAAACGGATGGCGGATGGTCGATCGCTTCCAGACCTCAAAATTCGATCCCACTTCCACGGCTATGCAGAGAAACGCTCCAAGCGCATCGTAAAACAGCAGTCGAGACAGCACCGTAAGTGCCAGAGACTCATGTGCTCCCCACTGCACAAGGCCAGCTACAAGTAGGTGGCAGAAGCACCATGCCAGCCGTAGTGATTGGTCCTTCGACATGCTCGAGCGGTATTCCTTGAATGTAGGAACTGGGAGGGAAGCCGGGAGTTGGAGAGGTGCGCGGGGTGGAGGCTCGAGGAAGATCTGATGTGATACGCTGCTATGCTTGTACTTGTGTCCACGTCTGCGTCCAATGTCCTGTTATGCTTAGTATGCGGTCATCGGAAGTTGAGGCGCATACTCACGGCTTGTTTCGCCGCGGCCTGAGCCTTTCCAGGCATGTATTGAACTGGCTGGAAGTTGAACGGATTTCCCGGCATGTCTGAACCACTCAGCGAAGCTGCCTCATTGTCACTTGCGCCGCTCACAGCGCTGGCCGGGGTATGCGGAAAGGTAGCGCTCGAAGGACTGTAAATCGTGCTGGGACTCGGTCTCTGCGAAAGGGAATCGTTCGGGGCCAGTGTTCCATAGCGTTCGGACGGGAAAGTGGCAGACATGGGCGACAGGGCATTGGGATTGAAGCCAAGCTTTGTGGGAGAGAGTTGATTCTCAAATCCAAGGCCGACGGGTTGATCCCACTCTTCCTCAGGAGGTGGAGTGGGAGTTCTCGGCGGGACGGGAAGCGGCATTTCGGACGCCATGGTGGTGGGCTGAACCAAAGGGGTGTATATAAAGAATGAATGCTATCTAAAACATGGACAATGTTGGAGAAAGGGACGTCGAAGCAGACTCACTGGGAGACTGTAGAAGTAGTAATGGGGAGCACCTCCATGCGGTTAGACGATGCGCGCGCGGATGATTCTCAGTGGCTGCAAGCCAGTCAGCCAATCAGCGCCGTTCGGCGTCCAGGGCGGTTTGCCACATTTCGAACTCATTCCTCGACACCACCACCACCGTGCTCTTTGGGATTTCCATTGCATATCATGGCGAACGCTTGTTGACCACAGCCAACAACCGAATGGGTTGCATGCCCAAGGAGGATGGAAAATGGGACAACCTCAAGACAACACGATGAGTCCTCGGACCAGAAAGTAAAGAAGACGGACAAGGAGGGCAGTGAGGGCAGCCACAAACGAAGCCTGTCAGGCAGCATTCTGGGGGGTCTGCATTTCTTGCGGTCCTCCGCAAAGGACGCCGCACCAGGCTCACCACCCAAACGCGAGGCAGACGAGGGACGTGACAGCGACGAGAGCTCCAAGCAGCGAGGGCTGTCCATCGCGACTGCCCTGCGCCAGAGCCAAGGCCGAAAGAGAAAGGGGTCACTGAGGAAGACAGCCATCTTAGGGAAACGCCGCAACTCGATTCTCAACCGTGCCCCCACCAAACCCTCCACCATCAACACGCAGATAGACCTCCCACCCTCCCCCGACGGCGACGACGACGACGACGAAGCCACGCCTCGCCGCTTCAGCTACGAGAATCCGTCGCTCAACTCATCCTCCGACAGCGGATGGCCGCCTACAGGAAGCCTCTCTGTCTCCACCGCCAGTAGCAGCTATTATTCCCACAATGGTCCCGACCATTCCACGCCGCGGGTGCTCGCGTCGCCTCTTACAAGCCCCGTCGGCCCGTATGCCTCTACAACAGACGACGACGATTCGCTGTCCTTCTTCCGCCCTTCGGCCTCCAGCGGTAGCACCCCATATAATTCAGTCCAGCAACCTCTGGGAACCACAGCTTCACTGCAACGACGCCGATCCAACAGATCCGGGCCACATTCCTCCTTAACGATAGTACACACACCCGCAGATCTGGCATTGGACGAAGAATGGGACTATAGTGAGACAGAATGGTGGGGCTGGGTGGTCCTCATTGCGACGTGGGTGGTATTTGTCGTAGGAATGGGATCGTGTCTGGGGGTATGGAGCTGGGCTTGGGATGTAGGAGAAACACCATATGCTCCACCCGAACTGGAAGATGATCCAACGCTGCCCATCACAGGATACTATCCTGCATTGATAGTATGCACAGCGGTGATGGCCTGGGTATGGGTTGTCGTGGCCTGGGTGGGCATGAAGTACTTTAGGCATGCCAAAGTGGTAGGAGAAGACGGCTAGCCGCATCACGACACACCTGGATTAGGTGCGCCATTTCTATTATTACTGCGCCGTTGCATATATTCCGTCCAATATCGGGAATAAGATCTCAGGTCTGAAACATTAAGTCTTAATATCGCACTTAAGCATATCGCATCTCACCTGGCCTTAGCAGCATCTTAGTTGGATCGCTACTTCAGGCGAGTTTTTCAAATACCGTTGCGATAGTCTCTACTTGTTATGTAGTGCACGCTCCCTTCAAATATCCCAACACGGCCGTTCTTTGGCCATCGAGTTTGCCTCTGGTTCACTCGACGCACGGCCCTTCTGGATACTAAGATTGCCGTCTTGTCCCTCCAATAACTCAAGATTGCGACCATGGTCAGAATACACAGGCGCACTCATAGTGTGTCGGGCCCACCATCTGTGCACTGTTTGATGAAGGATATAGCTTGCTGTTGCAATATGAATAAGGTATTTCGGATCAACTCTTTCCTTGCCCTGCAATTTGCGAACGCATATCTAACTGACAACAGATCCACCAATTTTACATGTCAATAATGGCGCTGCGAAGAAATCCTCAGCGACAGTGCAAAAAAGAAGAAATACCGTCCAAGCCAGCAACAGTGCCTATACCAGAGTTTGACGAAAGACCAACCGCAGTGAGACTTCCACCCCCGAAAGTTCCGCGAAGTTTACAGTGAGTGCGCCAGTTTGCTTAACGTCTACTTTGAACTCAGCATTAACCAAAAGCCCAGATTGATCACCCGTCACAAAGTCCACAACCCAAATTTCGAACCCTTCCGCTTTTTTGGCCTCCCTCGAGAAGTGCGAGATCACGTGTACTCGTATCTTGTCGTCCGTCGAGGACGACAAACTCCTGTAATCGAAGCGAAAGTCATTCTCCGCGCCCAAAAGAAACGAGCCACAGCCGAGCGTACGCGGGTCCGACTAAATCAGAAGAGAGCGCAAAGCGGCCGCCGGCCAATCTCGCCTAGAGAACCTATTACCGAACCTATCCTCCATCTCAATGTTCTTCAAGCTTCCAAAGCCCTGCAGTATGAAGCCAGCGACTACATGTACGAGAACAACTGGTTCGCCATCTCCATCGACAATTTCCCTGTTACGACTATCGATACGCCGCTCGGCTGGGACTACAACCGTATTACTAAGATGCAACTCGAACTTCAGCTCAAAGACGCACAGAGAATGAACAGCTATATCGACTGGATGACCTTCTTTGCTGCTTTTCCTGCTCTGAGGTTCCTGCGCATCATTCCGACTTTTCACCACAGATATTACGATTGGGCGCAAGCGGAACTCAATGACTGGAGTACTGCGCATTTTATTTTTCGTGCTTTTTTCAGGGAGTTATTGGCGAGTGTGCCTGAGAGGATATGTCTGAAGTTGGGGCCGAGTATGAAGCCGAAAGATGATATGCAGTTGGAGGGCAGAGTGGCATTATCGAGAGGCTTGTTGAGAAATATTTATATGGAGCTGGGGACGAGGAGAAGTGTGGATGTTAATGGAGGGTTTGGGGCAGTACTGAAGGTGGATAGGATTGTGGATGGCGAGGTGGTGAGAGATAGAGCGTAGCATTCATTTGCTTTGTTACTAATAACCTAATCACCATTTCCACGATTTGCAGTCCTTTAGCCACATTCTTCTTCCGTTCTTGCAACATGGCTTGCGTAGAATTTGCTTGGTGGCGTAGAATGCTCTACGCCTTCGTTCCACAAATATTTTCCTTAAAGTCAGACCCTCTAGAACGAACAGACGGGAAGCAACTGACTCGAGATCCCATTCACTACACGTTCTACGCCTTCTTCGTATAATCCCTCTCTTTCTAATCGATCACTCTGCCTTCCTCCATCGTATGTGGTGTGATCGCATGCGGACTCAACGTCGTGAGCACATCGTGGACTGCGTCATCATCAATGCGAAACAACCCTTTTTTATCCGCATAAGTCGCTCACAGCCTTCCTATTCCTATTCCAACGTCCTATAACGAAACCATCTTCCCTATAATGCGTTTTTATAAGTGGGTCATAAGCCAAGCGAGGGGGCTGTGCGCATGAATAACCTAGATCAGCCTGAAACTCTTCCATACTCGCACGCCGCCTTTCTAGGGGATATATGTGAATTCCACTTACTCGTATTCAATATCTCGATTGCGACGCCTCGAAACTATCATGCCAAATGCTGAGCGTGAAACTGCATCTTGACAAATGTTGCGCGAGGCGATGTGATGCTATGGGCGAAAATGAACATACTTGAGAAACCAATTTCTGAGATATAGATGATAGCATGAATAGTTGCTCACCGCTTTCGGAGAAATTATAGTGATATAATCTCTCACCGCCTGCTGCTGGGATGATAGTTGTTGGATGTAGTCGTTTCTGGCGCACATGCAGGATAGCTGACTTACTTACTACCGACGAGTAGTTTCCTCTGACAATAGAATAATGCAAGGCGAAGCTCCTGGCCTCTCCTAGGAGTTCGAGATCACAAAAGTGAGGTTACAGCTCCATGGTTGTTTTAGCCTCATTGAGTCTAGTTTACCGAACTTCTTGCGAGGCTGCAAGTTCGCCCTCACACGTCAACCTGACCTATATCTGCCGCAAAACCCGCCGTCGCGTGCGAAAGAACGAAACGAACCCTTCACGGACCACATCATGCAGGTTTCTCCCCTCCTGAATCCATTGGCGACCGTTGCCCAGCTTGAAACCTCCGGCTCGCAGCTCGATGGCATACCAGCCGGCCTAGAGGACTCGATTCGCTTCGCCGGAGCCAGGCTCACACAAGCTGCAGGTATCCTACTCCGACTACCTCAGGAAGTGATCGCGCAGGCAATTGTCGTATTCACAAGGTTCTGGGTGGGACCAGAGGGAGGCAGCCTGGCGGAATATGGAGCCGGGGTGAGCGATATTCTTTTACAAATGAGCTATGTTGCTGTACTAACAGGCCATTAGCAAGTTTCGGCCGCCTCGTTATACCTCATATCGAAGCTCTCTGCGTTTCCGAAATCCGCGCGGAGCATCATCAATGTCTACGCCTTCCTCGATTCCTTCGCACCTACGTTTGTCGCTCCGGAACTGCTGCAGCATAAAAATGCAGACGCATACTTTGTATCGGAGGGCATATATCAGACGCGGAGGACGGCGCTGTTTGATACCGAGCAACGGATACTACACGTGCTAGGATTCCAGTTACATGTCTCATTACCGTATATCCTCTGTGTCACCTACCTTCAAGCTCTGGACGTCTTCACACACCCACGCGCGTCCGAGCTCACGAAGAAAGCGATCGCACATCTCAACACAGCGCTTTTGAGCCCGCAACTTCTTTACTTGACGCATCAGCCACCGCAATTGGCAACCTCAGCGATATATCTGGCAGCGAAGGAGGTCGGTATCAAACTTCCTGATGTAGAGTGGTGGGAGGTGTTTGATACTGACAGAGAAGAGCTGGGGTTCTTGGTGGTGGGGCTTCTGAGTATGGAGGGCTTTGCGACTGCGGAGAAGCAGAAGTGGGGAGACAAAAAAATCCCAATGACCGTTGAAGAAGTACAGATAGAGGTCGAGGCGAGGAGGCAAACGAACGGCGAAGAATGATGTAGGTTGGCACAGGTTCTCTAGAATACTCAAACTACTTCGCCAAACCCCATGGGAAATGCTTCACCATCCACGGTGTTTGCGACATTCGATGGCGAGAACAGGAGAACGACTGTTCAGCATCACCTATGTGCAGCAGGCTCCCATCCCCTGACCGGGGTCTACCTTCAAATAATCGCTATTAACGCACCCACGGACAAGTTGATATGTGTTACCGGACGCAGTTCCATCATTGTCTCATTCGTATTGTGACATCTTCCAGTAGCAAAGCCGCTAGGGGTACGCTGAAAGATTGGTAATTTCACATGATCTCGCCGTTCACAATATCTATCTTCGACTCCAACATTCCTGTTTGTGCTTCCCATTTCGCACAATGGCTTTATTCACGACGGCCATAGAAGTACATTATTCCAAGCCTTCTTTCTATTCTTAGCACACCGCTACACCTTTCATTCCAACTTCATCACGAAGTATCGATCACAACGATGGAGTCATATCAGCAACAGACGTCTAAAACCTCACGCTCAAGAATCAAGATCATGGGTGCATCGCAAAATCCAGAATATAACGTTGCTTCCACTTCGTCTCGGTTCACATACGGCGAAGATGGCAAGTGTTTGGTTCCAGTATCGCATCTCAACACATGCGCCAGCCGTATTCTTGCATGGCAACAGTCATTTCAAAACTCTAGCTACTCCGAGGATCTCGGTTAGTCTATGAACCCGGAAGCTATCAGGCAGCGAGTCGTTCCTCCCCGTAGAACAGCTATAGTGCAGCAGGTCTATTCTCAACGCGAGATCTTTACTCTAATTACCCCTAGTTTAGTAGGATATGGCAGCCCCCAACAGAACTGAAGCTCGCAGATAGTGGTTCCAGAAGAAGAGTGGTTCACAAACTCTCTGATTATGACTGCCTTAGTTCTCAGAGGCTTCAGACTGAGCCTTCTCAGTTATTTGGTATGATCCGTATGAGACCGCGAAAGGAAAATGCTATGGCAGCACGGCAAGATATTGCTCTAACCCTCACATGTCTTAATTATAAGCAATCCGATGTTCGCCATCTGGAAGTTCCGCTACCAGTCATATCCACGGTACATGTAAACGTTTTGTTCCAGCTAAAGTCAAGGCTTCGCGACACGAACCGCTGCCACTCCCAAGAGCATAGTAATTGAACTCTGACAATCATCTACTTGTCTCCATACACCTAAATACGTATTCGAGACAAGACTGAGAGATGTAACACCCGAAAGCATTGTTCAACCCTAGTTCCGAAGAGTTCAGTAATTTAAGAAATCTCTGAGATATATGATTCCTAGATGAGATTCCCCTTGAAAGCTTGTTGTGTCGTCGCATCATGTCATTCATATAACTCAAGCTGCGTAACATAGAAGTTACCTCGGCTCTCTTCTCCTTGGTGACAGCGTAGCGCCTTAGATCGTCCAGAATAAGTAATCCGCCGCCACGTGGTTGCATTTTCTACGGCTTGAGCTTGACTGCAGCTGCACTATATCTTGGAGTAGTTCACTATGGTCAAGCCTGGCTAGAACTTCCTTGTGGATAGGTGGTAATCGGGAAAAGCATTGAGATCCGGGTAAAAGTATGTGGTAGACTGAGAAATAGACTTCACATTACAGACCAGGACACAAGATAGAGGCAATGAAGAGAAATGAAATTGACTAATAATTCTAGCTCTCACTCATAACACGGCGCAACATCAAAACTTCATGCTTCGTTACAAAAACATTGTTGAGTGCCATGGTGGTATCGGAAGCCTCTCCGTTGCCTAGCATATCAAGAGCATCGACTAAGTCTCGAACTTTGGCTCCCTCCCAAACACCAGCATCAGTAGTCCAGAAGACCCGTTTGATACCAGCCGAATTCATATATAAAATGCATCGATAGCAAGGTCGTGACTCAAGGACAGATTGCTGGGACCGAGTGTCTGCTGTTGAATGACTGTTCATAGACTTTAGCATCGGTTGAGGAAAAGAGAGTTCGTCATGCAATGAGTCAGTCCGCGGCCTTGAATCTGTAGGTGAGACAGCCTCCGTGGCTTCTGAAGTGCTACAGCAGGTGTATGCACTGTCAGAACCACCACCACTCTTCCTACCAAGCCTAGCAACGTAGAGGTCGGCCCCATTCAGCCGAGGATGCTTCTTCCGCTCTGTAACACTGCGAGATGTTTGTCTGGCATGTCCCTTTGGGATTGGCATTGGCTGATGCTTGGTTGCAGAAGTTGTCGATTTGGTATTCATCTTCTGTTGTCGTCAATGAATAATAATCAAAGGGATCAGGCAGCTCACATAATTACTATGATTTTTAGAAGTGAAATGCTTCGAGGCTTGAGTTGTGCCTTTGGAAATTGAGGAAGTGTCAGGTCTAAGCTCGTTCTTGAATGAAATTGAACCAGTCTTCGAGGGGCAAGGGGCCGCGATCGACTCCTGTGTTGACGGCTTATGTGCAGAGTGTCGGTGCTGTTGTTTGTGTTGTCCAGAATCGTACTGGCACACTTTGTTGTGATGATGATACTTCTGGTTCTTTATAGGATGTTTCTCTATACTGTTCTCCTTCGGCAACGCCACATCTAACTCCTTGTTGTTGAGTCGAGACGCGAGATTGAGCTCCACGCGGTTGAGATGCAGGTTCAAATGGCCACTGTTGAACCTGTGTCAGACCACAGCGTTGCTCCGCAGCGGACTTTGCGAGTGCGGCAGTGCAGAAAATCTCGACGTAGGCTTTGATTGCCTTTCGATGTAGTTGCGCTTTTCGTTTAGAATCACCCGATAGTTTGAAGTGCAGTATTTGAGAAGACACGGCAGTGGAAGCCAGGGTACCGGAAGCGGAAATAGCTGAGTGAATAGCCATCATCTCCGAGTGCATCGAGAGAGGCGTGTTAGCATATTGGCCTCCACCCATACCGCCCATAGGCTCAAACGGAGCGAAAGTCTTGGCCGTCACCTCCTGTGGATCGGACTTGGACCCTCGCTCATTCTTCAGATCACGCTTTAACTTGTACTTCTTCTTCAGCTCCGCAATAGCGGGACCATCCAGGGAGGATACCGGAAGGCGACCTGTCTTCAAAACTCCGCCATTGAACCCGGCGCGATGGTCGTTGTAGCCTTGACCGATGACTTTGCCACCGCGAACAATAATACATCCATGACGGTAGCGGAGAGGAGAGTTAGCAGCCTGCTCAAGGCAGAGAGTGAGATAGTTATCAGTCTTCATTTTGATGGTGAGTGATGAATTGGAATTGGTTTCGAGGAAAAAGTTTGCTGGATCTGCTGGTTGATGTACCGGTAGGTTCGCGAGTTTGATTTGCCAGAGCTGTTGTTGGTATTTTGAGCTTGACACTTTATTTGTCTAACTTTATCAAGGTCCAGAGGCGAATAGTTGCAAGCTAGTGATCGTGATACAAATCGTGGGTGCATGAAGGAAATAAGAAGGTCAAGGTTGCCGTCGCTGAAGTGTGAGTCAATGACGCTATTCCGCTCACGACTAGCCTGTTGGCACTTCACCAAAGCTCAAGTCACACCTTCGTTCTCACATCACATGTAGCCCATCTCTAGACTTCGCAAACATCAACATATCAATGGACAGAAGCACATGGGATAATACCAATGTTAAATTTTGGGCCTTTTCCCGTATCACAACACGTCTCTTATTTTTGATCGGTGCTAAAACTATACACAATGGATGCAACATGCTCCGCACGCGATGACTCTTTTATTCCGCCCACACTACCGCACTGACTCCGTCCTCGTTCTCTGCACTTCCAGCCGACCCGATCCTCAGGTTCGCTACCTGTCCAGTCAGTTTTCCTGTGACAACATCTCTCTTCACGATGGCGACGTTGGCGGTGGTCTGGTCTCCAATAGCAACATAATCGCCAGCCTTGTTGATGTCGAAAGTTCGTGGATACCAGCCAAAAGACGAGGTCATTTCTGTGAAGGAGATGGATCCAGAAGACGAAATGGTGTACTGGGTAATGGAGTCGGCCTGCGCGCCGAACTTCTTGTCGTTCCGGTTCGAGGAGTAAAGGAAGTTATCCTTGACCTT
The DNA here is from genome assembly GCA_001599595.1 of Beverwykella pulmonaria. Lineage (NCBI taxonomy): Eukaryota > Fungi > Ascomycota > Dothideomycetes > Pleosporales > Melanommataceae > Beverwykella > Beverwykella pulmonaria. The sequence continues at coordinate 1,163,378 of BCHH01000002.1, forward strand.
GATCTCCCCTACCTTCGTGCCCTTGGGGGCAGCGGCGTTGTTAGCATACGGAGTAAGAGTCTGCTTGAGAGCCAACGTCAGGCAGCCTCCTGACGGGTATGACACGCTCCAGCCGGATACGGTATTCCCAAGCTCGTTGGCGACGAAGAGCATCGTACCCTCTGCGCGTCTCACTCGTGAAGAGCCAGCCGATGGAACCCAGAAGGCGCCATGTCGGGGTCCAGTCCCTGCCGCAGTCTTCACTACAGGGCACTCGGTGAGTTTGCCCGTTGCCTTCTCAATCTTGTAGATGCGAATGGCATCGGCACCGAGATCTGCAGAGAGCAAGAAATCTCCAGTCGGGTCAACAAATGCTGAATGCGGATGGGGCACATCCTGGCGAGATGGAACTGCACCCACGCCGTTCATGGTGAACTTGAAGGACTGCAGCGGCTGGCCGCCATTCAGTGGAAGCTTGAAAGTCGTAATTTGGGACGTTTGGCTGTCTGCATATTAGTGATGGCAACTTACCTCGAAGTCTTCAACTTACTAGTGGGCGTTTGCAATATAACTTCTACCATCATCTCCGCCATACAACGTAGCCGCCACAACACCCTGGGGCGTCGAGACCTTCCCGGACTGTGTCAAAGCCCCATTTGCGCCAATCGAGAATCCGACCAACGATCCTGTTGGCGCGCTCCAGGTCTCATCAGTTACATAGACGGCCTTTCCCACACTATCATATGTAATCCACGCGGGGAGGTTGTTATTGGTTTTGGTCGAGCTCGTCAGCGTTAGCGAGGTGCCACTGAAGGTCAATTGATTGACCGTTCCGCTATAATGCGTCGCATACAGCTGCGCTGCAGTAGCGAGGCCGCCGAAGAACGGGACAACGAGAGAGGTTGTGGGCAGCATGGTGAACGATAACGGAAAGTATGAGGATACAGTTTGCACAATATGGGTAAGCGCAGCAAGATATCTATGCGCTCTTCAGCGCCCCGCCATCTACACAATTGTCGCCATTGCGCACGTGAGTGCAATGGCTTATTATGACAATCATGTTGAAACTCTACTTAGAGTATCATGGGTTAAAGACGAGGTCATTATGTACTTTTCGCTAACAACTTAGGATGTTGCAATCTCACGGTGTGGATGCTGCACTATCTCGGCTAAAGTCGAAGACAATCCAAGTCATTAACCTCAATATCTAGGTGTCTGTTTCGAGTCCGGATATTTCTCCTTCTACGGCTATCGGCTTTAATTTAATCAAACCCGTCATCCGGGCTCGGAGAAGAGGAGCTGTCCGAGCCTCATGATGCCGTGCGCCTTTCCCGTCTCCAATGATGTCTTGGTATACTTGGCTATCTGATCCCGCCTCACGACTCCGAAGTATCGACCAATATTTGGATTGAGGGGAGGCTTTTTTGGTTGCTCAATCCAGGCACTTACCGGGAGTTCGGACCACCAATCCATGCGTCTTCTATATATGCCGGATGTAATAGCCGTCAGTCGGGAGCTTCAACACACAACTACAGAAATCTGGACTGTGAGCAAGTTTGGTCCGCAATTGAAGTTCGCCCTATGCACTGATACATTGCGGCTCCTCACAATGGTTCCATTTGGAGGTCATATACACATAGTCAGGCTGGAAGCAATATTTTCTCATCTCACTCCACACGTCCGCTGATGGCTGTCCGTGCTCCATCTAGAACAACTCAGTCACGTTTGAACAAGATATTTATATGTGGAAGACCATTCTGCCGCTTTCTGGGATCAAACCTGGCTGATCCATTCTCGAACTACACCAGCTTTCAGGATGGGTCGTTTCATTCCCCTTGTCGCCTCTCTAGGCTTCCTACTTCCATTCTCCACCAATGCCAATCCTTTGGACAAGAGAGCGGCACTTGATACCTGTCTTTCAACTGCAGGCGTACCTGTTCTCACATCCGGAAGTTCAGACTACACGCAGTCACTCAAGCCATTTAACCTCCGATTAACTTTCAAACCAGCCGCCTACGCAGTCCCAACAACAGTCAAGCACATTCAAGATGCAGTGTCCTGCGGAGCAACCAACAGCATTCAAGTCACCGCCAAATCTGGTGGGCACAGCTATGGCTCCCACGGTCTAGGTGGAGAAGACGGTCATCTGATTATCGACATGAGGAACTTCAAAGACGTCATTGTCGACCAAGCAACCAAGACAGCAGTGATCGGAACTGGAGGTCGCCTAGGAGATGTTGCAACTGCTTTGTACAAGCAGGGAAATCAGGCCATAGCACATGGTACATGCCCTGGGTGCGTCCTGCTTCCCTTCAAATCCCATACATTCCATTAACCCATCACAGTGTCGGCGTTGGTGGTCTCACTCTGCACGGCGGTTACGGCCTCATCTCGCGCTCCAAGGGCCTAACCCTTGACAACATCATCGAAGCGACCGTCGTTCTCGCCAACAGCAGTGTAGTCACTGCCTCTGCAACCCAGAACCCCGATCTCTTCTGGGCACTCCGCGGCGCTGGCGCAGCTTTTGGAATCGTGACCAACTTCAAATTCAAAACCTTCACTGCGCCGGAATCCAACATTGTGTTCAATTACTACGTCTCCCCATCATCCGCGGCAGCACTTAGCCAGATCATCAACGCCATGCAAGACTTCACCATGCACTCACAACCCCCGGAGCTAAACATGCGGCTCTTCCTATCCTCGTTCACCACATTCTCAGGAGTGTACTACGGGAGCCGCGCCGACTTTGACAAGATCATGCAGCCGCTACTCCAAAAGATGGGCTTGGGCAACCCCAGTGGATCTGTCTCGACGAACACATGGCTCAACACTCTGACCTCTTTCTCGAACGGCCCGCTGGAGCAAGCCAAGGTCTACGACACGCACGAGACCTTCTTCTCCAAGTCACTGATGCCCGAGTACCTTTCCCCGGCAGCCGTCGATGCACTTTCCAACTACTGGAACGCGAACGCGCGCAACAACCAACGGCAATGGTATCTCCTCTTCGATGCGCACGGCGGCAACAACTCCGCCATTTCCTCCATCGCTAGCGATGCTACTGCGTACGCGCACCGCAACGCCACGTTCAAAATGCAGTTCTACGACCGCGTAGCATATGGGAATTACGATTCGTCCTGGTTCCCGTTCTTGAACGGTTGGGTCAAGTCCATTTCTGATGCGTCTCCGGGCGTCAACTTCGGAATGTATATTAATTATGCGGATAGTAGTTTGAGCAAGGACGAGGCGCATTCGCATTACTGGTTAAAGAATTATGATAGATTGGTGAAGATAAAGGCGGATTGGGATCCAAAAAAGACGTTTGAGGGGCCGCAGCTTGTGGGGAGTTAGTGGGGAATTGGTTGTGGGGTTATGCGTGATAGGATAGATGGTAGAGATTGGACTTTGGGAATTTGCTACATTATTGATGTACTTTTGAGTATTCTGCTACGTTTGTATGGAAGTGCGATTCACGCGTTTCTCTTGATCCCCCCGTTACGGCGGATTATCGGTATGGCGATTGTTCCCGGAGTGGCATGGATTCTTCCGATGAAAATTACAGCTCCATCCTCTTTTCCAGTTCATCATGATTGCCAGACCCCCCCAACAAACCTAATGCATGTATTGCCTCATATTACTACTCCATTACCTCCCAGAACCCTCTCCTCCCCTTTCAATAAGGTGCCTTAGTAACAGCATGCACCCACGTTTTCGCACAATTCGCCCCCTCGCCCTTCCACCACAACGTCCTACTACTCAACTGCCCATCGCAAATCGTCCAACCATTCGTCTCCCCACCCACACTGAGTAAATACCCTTTATCCAATCCTAGATTACCCTCCGGCTGTGCGGCAGCGAGGAACTGGAGTTCGGAGCCGGCGACGACGGTGGTGCTGTTATACTCGTAGACGCCGATGCCGTGCGGGCCTGCGGCGGTCGTGTGCAAGGTGTTGTTGGTGAGCGTGAAATTCGGTACTGAGAGTTTGGTTAGGGGAGGGAGTGGTGGAGGGATTGTTAGGGGAAGGGGACGCACGGGAGCCGTAGCCGGGACCAATGAGGCGAAGGAGGAGGGCGGGCTGGTAGTATGGGTCCTGGGGGAGCGTAAGTACGTTGCATGCATGGGAACTCAAATTTAGGAGAGTTTGCGAAGAAGATTGTTCTGGAGTAGGCATGTGATAATGTGGGTGGACTCACGAATAACGAAGTCGCGGAAACGGCTTTTAGGTTTGAGGAATTGTAGTTTGGCTCTGGTTGGTCGGTGGTCACGAGAAGGAAATTTGTGAGTTCGGTGGGGGCGGCGGCGATGAGGAACGCGCTTCCCAAGAGAGATAGAATGGTGAGTGGGAAACGCATCGTGGACAGCTCAATTGCTTTGTGAAATGGTGTGAAGTGGTGTGATGTAAGGTGGGTTGGGCTGGATGATGGGAGGAGAGATGAAGCGCTTGAGAATTCTAGGAGAGGATGGAGCAATCACACTTGAGGTTGAGCAAAGGTTGAAGAAGCTCAAAAATTCAACGATAAAAGGAGAAGGCGCAATCGAAATACAGATCATCCATGCCCAAGGCAACCTTTCCATTATTATATCTGCAACAGCCCCATGATCGCCTTTGCAGGGTGCCACAAATACCATCATAATACCCCTAGTTGGCTTCCTTTACCCGTCCATTCCCACTCATTTCAATCTCACCGGGCCTCTGAGCCTGGAAAGCCTTGCATGTCGATCTCAACTACAGCAGTGGTCAGCAGTAGCTGTTCCAACAAGATATGGATCGTCGTTCCGCACTTGGAAAGCCCACTCGATCGCAGCATGAGCCTTGCAAGGAAACTGATGAGAACGAATCAGACAAGAGAGGCCAGGAGGGATCGATTGTAAGGTGGCGTGAACGACTTCGATCAGGGCGGAAGTTCCTGAAATAGAGTGCGATCGCCACATTTCACAGCCGCGCTGCCCCATACTGGTGGCGCCAGATCTGCGCGTCCTGCAGGACTGCAGATCTTAGATCCTCGACTTCCATCACGAGGCTGCTGTCGGAGTTTGATCATTTCACAACCGATCAGCTCTACTTTTATCAACCTTCACAAGAGAAATGTAGGAAAATGGCCAGCATGGAAGAACAAAGATATGCTACATGTTCCCACCTCTAAGTGGGAACACAGGGGACATCTAATTAGAAGAATCTAAAAAGGGTTGGTAACAGGCGGGCTGGCAGGCAGATACAGTTACAGTTGTATTTACTAGAGTAACAGCAATCCTCTTGCCCCGCCTCCGGCTTTGCGCATGGACGGGCAGACAGAAGCATTCAACTTCAACACGAGCCCCCGCATCGCGTCCATTTTAGCGCATTTCCTCTGCACCTTTGGCACACGAGCTGTGGCATCCTACGAAATATCCCCACCGAAACTGTTCGCTCGCGACATCGCCGCTTATAGCGATACGAAACTTGACCAATATCTGGCAGAGAACGAGAGGTGACGACTAGTCCTCTTGCATGCCATCGCCCTCGTAGGTTTGCTAACCCAAAGGTGCAGGATCGTCGAGGTTGAAGATCCAGAAAACCTTCCGGAAGATTTCATCCAGAGATTAAGGTATTCGCCTTCCTAGCCCACTCGCCTGCCGTCTTCATAACTATAGGCAGAGACCGGACACGCCGCGCAAGCGAAACAACTCAGCCCCATCCCATAGATCTTGATCAAGTTGCCGCTCGGCTTCAAGAGCAATTGCGTCGATCCCCCTCCATCGCAACAACCGATCCTGAGGAAGAATATCGCGAGGATCTTCGACGCCAAACCGGGTACTACAAGATGCTTGTTGATGATGGCGGCCGGCCTTCGCACCTGCTGAGTCGGCTTGAGGATATTATTGAGAACCCTGGAGAGTGCTGCGAGATCTTGTCCTTCTGGCAAGGTAAATAGTTGAACAAGGGTGAATGGAGGGTGTTTAAAGAACAGTTGTGGAGATGGAAATATTTCAGGAGTCTGCAACGATTTGCAAGGGGGCAAAGAGGCTATGATTATTGGCGAAGCCTTTGGGACGAGGAACGAGAGATAAACAGTTTCCACTCCCCCTGGATGTCAGACCTGGGATATTCTGAAGAAGACTGGCAAAATCAATGGAAGCTAAATCAGGAATATAACAATTATGTACGGCTCGGCGCATCGTATTTACCATGGCGACTATTCGTCAAGCGCAAAGGGCAAACAACAAGCCAGCAGGGCTTTCCAGAGTATGCTGAAGCGCTGAAAGAACGGCTGGCGAGGCATGGATTCACGCGACCATTCCAGCTCGACGAGGATGCCGCCCGGCAGGACAAGATGGCGGCCTGGGCCGAATACCTTGGCTACGAGTACTGGTGGTACGACTACTACGCAGGTATTGCCAAGAGTTACCAGTAACGGCACGACAATGCTTGGGAGAAGCTCGTTAACTCGAAGGTGCTGAGACCTGGGGATACAGAGGAAGTCATATGCAATATCGACACCGCGTTTCGGGATGCGAGTGAAGAGGAGACGGCTAAGAGGGCTATACAATCCGCTATGTCAGCTGTGTCCTCAGCAGAGACAACTATAGCTAAATGGCGACAATCCAAACTCTCCCCGCAGACACTTCGACAACGGCTGTTGGCAGCGCGATCCAAGCTGGAGACGGCACAGGCAGAATATGAGTCACTAAAGAGACGCATTGGTTGCACTACCGAATTCATTCAGCGGACAAGGGTTTACCAGATTGCCGATAGGGATGCGAAGCGCCATGACGTGCTACTACGATGGATGTTTCAGCAGGTTCCCTTGATTGAGGCCGAGCTGAATCTGCCAAACGAACGTGGCTCGGACAACAGAAGTAGAAAGAACGTGCTCAAACGCAACCGCGATCGATCAGAAGAGCTCGATAAAAATTTCCAAGAGCAGAGCTGCTGTAAAGGGGCGGCCAGCTCCATCAGGGACCGATTTGCTTCAACAGCCGTCAATTCTCAAGAGGGTACTGGTCAGAGACGCGATGAGCCATCTTCCAAGCGGCGAAGGCGCACTGCAACTCTCTCCCACAACGCGATGCCCAATTCAGCAGACCCACATTCACCAACCGGAACATTCAAAATCTCCAAGACCGCCCCGAAGACAGAAAGCAGCCCACAAGGTGTGCATGGCCACGCTCTTCGCCGCAGTTCCAGCATCTAGGAAAGAATAAAGAGATTAAATGCCGCAGTCACAGCCGCTACATTGGCACAGGCACCCATCCCCACATCATCAACACTGCCAAAGAAGCACAAAGGGAAGTGAAGTCACCTTAAGGTGGCCAGTCGACGCCACACCTCGAAAGCCGTAAGTGGGTATCAAAGGAGAAGGGCCGAACTCGCTTCTAAAGGCGAACCCATACCTTAACTTAATTCAGGGTGCAAAATCTCGGCGTGTTTATAGGATGACAAAATAAACATGGATTCTCCTAATAAACCGCAAGAAAACTCTCTTGCTCCACTCAACTTTCGATCACGACCATCCGGGTGACCCAGCAAACAACCTTTCCATCCACCATCTAAGCGAAAGCATTTCCAGCAAGCTGACAGTCCAGGACTTGCTAACTCCTAGTGTTGCTTAACCTGCGCGCAAACTGCATATGTCAAAGTTACGTAGTTCTCTCCAGCCATCAACGATACTCCTAGTATGGCGCTTCCCTCCAATCGACGAAACAAGCTCGACGCAATGGACGCTCCCAACCACGCCAGTGGACTAACCATTCAATGCATGGCCGCAAGCGCTAGCGACGGACAGTCTTCAGTCTTCGAATTCGTCTTATGGATGCCTGCAATACATGAACTAAGCCAACACTCCATGCGCGCGAGAAGCATCTTTTTTTTCTTTCGGTTTTATCTTCAACTCGGGTCTTTTAGAGGCTTATCCTACGTACAGCATTCTTCGACATTGTTGAAAGTCGCTTGAACCTGGTTTGATTACCCTGCGTTGTCAACTCACCAGAGGTTCAACCTTACGCCTTGTTCTCTCTGTTCTCTCAGCCCTCAATCCATTTTATCTTTCGCAATTCTTCTCCCGGTCTCTCCCTGTAGATTTGTCATGAGGCAACTTCCCTGGTATTATTGACTCAGAGTCAACCAACGATAGATCATGCTGAAAGCGGACTGAACCCGCTCGTAGCATTTCTGCTCTAGAAAAATTGGACAAGCATCGAATATGTCTACTTTCTCTCGATGGCAGCGGGTTTAGGGTGTTGTCTTCGCTCTATATACCTGAGGAGCATTGCGGGTCAGACGAGCGATGAACGAAAGGATCAGGCCCTGGGCCAGTGAAGCCGTACAAAATATTCGATCTCATTGGAGGTATGAGTTTGTATGAAATTCAAATTTTAAGCCACTAGATACTTCGTAATCTAAAAAGGATACCAGAAGTGGAACGGAACGGCTCACAACCGACCTTCTCGAACACCTTTAATCCGTACTGCAACCCATTCACACTCTGCTTCATCTGCTCACACTACTCCTCTCTATTTGCCGCTTCGCCCACAAGGCTAAAGGCCATTGTGCAGAATGAACAGCGTCCCATCCTTGCTCTCGTGAATGCCCTTGTTGAATTGTTTCACGGTGGTGAGCTGGAACTCGAGCCCTTCAAATGGTGTGCCAGGAACGCCCATGAAGTCCGGCGACCCCTTTTGCCTCATTAAGGCGTCGCCAGTTTGGACCAAGAGACCCGAAGCGGCCGCCTCCTTGCCTATCGCGCGCTCCAGCGCCTTTCCGAACACCATCCTCTGAGCCCACGGACCCCTTGCTGCGAACCGAATCTCAGACTCCGTCAGGTGCTCTGCTATCAGGGCGCGATTGCTGGTCAGCTTTGTGTAGACGCTGTCCGACAGCCCTTGAACCGCTTGCTGAGGGGTCATCGATGGATCGTAGGTCCAAGCCTCTGATTGTGCCTCCGATGAAATGATGAGGTCAGCTGTGGGAGGAGATGTTGTATCGAACCCTCCCCCTCCGCCTTTTCCGTTGGCCGCAGCGGTGCCCATGACGGTCATCGTAAAGATTGGTGCGACCAAGTTGTTCAACTGGTCGCCGACTCGAATCATACGCGCCACCTCCTTGGCGTCTGCGCCCCCGATGGTGGCGGCTACACCGTAGAGAATCCCAATTTCCGATGGTGGGTGGATGTTCTCTAGCTCTTCGGCGAGTTCGGCCCTTGCAAGCTCCTCTTCGGTGCCCACTCGTCCCCCTTTACCCATGTAGAGCGTCTTGTCTTCCGGCGGCAGCTTTAGGATGGGTGCGTAAGGCATATTTTGTAGTACTTGCCCCATCTGCGTTGGCGTCATGATATCCCTGTACTTCAGGTAGAATGAGGTCCTGTCCAGCGACTGGGTATCGGCGAAAATTTTCTCTGGCGTCACAACGGTGATGGTGTCATCGGCAAATTCAATCGCTTGGTCGCCGCCCCCTTCGTGAAATACTTCGCTGAAATTTTCAGTGTTACGAGCATACAGGTCAGTTCCTTCGAGGTGGAAGTATTGGCCAGGGGCGCCCCCTTCGACCTCGACCGGCGCCCACTGCGGGCTGGATTGACGACCGTCCGGATCAACCAGAACGGTAGGACTGTCCTGGGCGTACACGTACAAGTTGCTGCCATCTACCAGCCCCGCGGGATCGCACGACGTCCACCGACCCAGCCACGGAGCATAATATCTCGCACCGTGGTAGTACAGCCCGTTTTCCTCGTCCCGCTCTTTGCACGTGAAGCGATACCGTTTCGGCGTCTCGAGCTGACTGCGCACTCCCTGGTAGGACGTGCTGCCGAATGGGAAGTACTCCTCGTACGAGATGATCTGCGCCTGCTCGTCCAGCTCCAGAGCGGCAGAGCTGAGGTGATTTCCGAACTGGTAGCGGGTAATTCTTGCAGGCACTCCGCCTGGTTCACTGCCTTGGGTGCGGGTTTCCACGAGAGCAATGCGTCTTTGTCTGGTGTCTGCAATATGCACCGTCTCGCGCTCTAGCGTCAACGTGCTCCCGTAACCGCCGTATTTGCGATAAACTTCAAAGTCGCCCAGGTAGATCCGTTCCTTCAAGACGATCGGACAGGTTTGTTCGACCGTGCCATGGCGTTCTGTAATTTTGCGTACACGTTGACCAGCGGCATTGTACACATACCATGTTGTTTCCGGTGTTTTCTCGCCTTTAACTATCTGTCGCGAAGTAGACCGAAGTTGGTTTCTGTAATCCCACGTGAGCGATGACATGTGGGCCATAGCTGTCATGTTGCCGAGCAGTCCTGAAAGTCCGTCGTAACGGTATTTCTCAATGATGGATCCAACCGAGGTAGCACTGAGGCGATTGCTGAATTTGCCGGGTTCCAGCTGGCTTCGCTCGTTGTAGAAGTATTTGCGTATCCATCCTCGATGCCTTGGATCGCAGCCTCGATGCTTAACTGTCTGGAAGTTTCCAGTCTTGTCATAGAAATAGGTCTCGACGTAAGTTGCCATAGCGTTGCCATCACCTGGCATATTAAGACGGACGTTGGAGCTGTCAGACGCGTTGGGCGCAGTCGAAGTTGGATCCGACTTACCGTCGATCTGGCCGAGATGTTCGCGTCCTGAGGCCTCGACCAACCGGTAGGCTGCATCGTAAGTATAGTCGGCGCTGGGATCGACACGACGATTCCGAAAGAAGATGGTTTGTTGGGCATCGTCGCGAATGTGGGTGATGTTGCCAACTGGATCATGGGTGTAGCTTAGGTCTTGCAATAGATGGTCGGAACCGCGCCGGCGGGTTCGTAGATGGGACAGAAGAAATGTGAATGGGTCATAAGAGTAGCTGGTGCGCACGCCGTTGCCGTAGTCAATCAGTGTTCGTTGGCCCCTTGCATCATAATCAATCCTGTTGACTGTGACTGTTTTTTTCTCAGTGCATCCTGCATTAGGAACCGCCATAGTATCAGTCTCTTCGTCACGAAGCCTCGCTGTGATACTTTTCTCCAAACCTCTGGTATTGTACTCATACTTTGTGACTGTACCATCTGGCAGGACCGTTTGTATGGCGCGATTCTTTGCATCATACGAGATGCATTGCTCGTACCTTATCTCTTCTAGTTCAACCTCTTCGTTCCAATTGATGTTTCTCCGGTACTCCTTCGTGAGTTGATGACTAGTCCGGAGAAGATTGCCCTTGAAGTCATAGAGCGGAGTGGTGGTTAACCCAGACTGGTCATTCAGGGAGATGACATGGGTCCTCGCGTTGATGACTTCCGGGTCGTCTAGGGTCTCGCCGTACAGAGTACGTTCCAACAGAATTTCTTCTCCTCGGTGGACACTCAAATGCAAGCCGACACGACGCCGAAGCTCATCATATACGCTCCTGAGACGCCGTTGTCCGCTGTCCCAAAACAAGATACCATTGCCGAGGATATCATTGATGGCCCAATTTTGGCCGTTTTCTATTCCGCTCTGGGTCATGAGACCACCTAGGTAGTTGTACCTCGCCGTGGTCACCAATCGTCCCATTGCGTCATAAAGTCCATGCTGCATGCCCTGAATGTCAAGAATTGTGCTTGTCCGCACAGTCTCGATTGTTGGCTGATCAGAATCACTTCGCTGGGTCTTAATGACCTCAAGACCCACAAAGCCGCGTTGCAAGGCATCCATGAATACAATCTTTGGAGTTTCAGCGTGGCTTGCAGCCTTCTTAGCTGCGCTCTGTGATTTTCTTCCCAATTGACCATTAATCCGCTGATCGTACCAGGTAGGAAGGTAGTTCTCCTGGGGCAGATATTCAAAATAGCTACCCACGTCAGGATCGAGTTTCGGATCCGGGATGAGAACCAAATCATTTGCATCCCATGATTCTTTGCGCCATGGATCCATAACGACTTTATTCCATGTGTGATCTGGCATCACGGTAGCTGCAACTCGCTGCAGAGGGTCATACACAACGATGGGGCTCACACCTACCCTGGTGTTATTCTCAAATCGGTGGGTTCCTGTAAAGAATGGTTCGAACTGTCTGACAGGTTTACCCTTGTTGTTGTATACTACCCAACCAGAGCCAACCCATCGTTCATTGCAAGCGTCGTTTCGCTTGCTCCGACTGCTGTGATCATCAGTATTTGCTGGATTTGTCTCGGCCTGAACCTTGCTCTGCACCGCTCGCAGAAAACCGTCGAGGTAACTGATGGCTACAGTGATGCTGGTCTTCTGGCCATCCACAAGTTGAGATACATGAGAATTTCGAGAAATAGTTGAAGACCACATGGGATTCGGCGCAGGATTGTTTCTGGTCTTGTAGTATGCCCAATGGTTATAGATGACGCGACTTGTTGCCATTCCAAGCAAGGAACGTAGGTGCTTCAGCGGTGCCTTAAAGTATTCGTCTATAGCTTGCTTTGACAGGTTGGGCTCGAAGTGCTCGAATGAGTCTCCCTCTGGAGCTTCTGGCTTGCCCAGGACGGCTGTGCCTACAACCAGGCCCATCACGTCGGATGAGACTGCAGACATGTTACGGTTAGGGTCCATGACCAACCACGGTGTCATGAGCCGGTAGTCTAGACCGCTGCGAACAATTGGTTTCGTGGGATCGATATCTCTCTCTCCAGCAGTCATTCTGTTTCCCAGGGGATCAATTGTCTCCTGGAGCAAGTGGTCGTATTTATCGTACGTGACGATATAATTGATCGGCTTTTTTGGCGAACTAAAGATATCCTCTGTCCTGAAGATTCTAAAGAAATGGCGGCTGCCATGTTCGAGTTCTTGCGCTGATGTGTCCTCCTGACCAGGTGAGAAGTAGCTTTTCGGTGTTCGAGTCCACCAGTTGCCATCTACCCCTTGGATGTATCCGCCGTTATTCAACAAGGCATCCGAGACTTCCTTCATCGTGAGTTTGCCATCTGACACGTACGACTCCTCCACCTGCTGCGGAGTCATGGCAAGTTTGAGTTTCATGTATCGGAATCCCATAGACTGCAGCTCGCCCAGCTTCAAAGACCCGCTGAGATCGTTCTTGCGATAGAAATTCTGTGAATGCTCAAGAAGGCGTCGATGGGGGCGAGGATCGGCATTTGGTGGGCCGTCGAAACACGCATAGGGCAAGTCAAAATTGCCTGATGCTAACTTGTCGACGACAGACTGAATCCAACCAGGGGACAAAATCCGCGACGCACTGTCTGGGTTTTGGAAGTTGTATAGCTCGTACGTGCGGGATTCTGCAGCGAGGGGTAACAACCAGTCATCTTTCGAATCAACAACATTGGTCATACTATTTTCCGAGAACAGAGAGTAACCCTTCCTTTGTGCTTCGTGATCTTTAGGTTCGAGAAGTTTACTGGAGTCAGGATATAGGCGGCCGTAGCTCAGTGTCACGGACTGCAACACATTCCCATAAATATCTGTTTTTAGAGTAATCGCATGGGTGATGCGGGGATCAGGAACCATTTTACCATCGACCAGGAACAATTTCCTGTCATGAGCAAACTGGACAGCTTCAAATTGTCGCATTTGGAAAATGGCATGCTGGTTCACGCTCCGAGGCTGCAGCATGTCGATAATGAAGTTACTGTGTTGGACAGAATAAGGGAGAGCTTCGCGTTCCGTTCCATCAAAACAAAAGATCTCAGAATGGATCACAGAGCCCTTCAGGACTCGGAGAGACTCCCTGATTTCTCTCGGACTCAGCTCATGCGGTACAAACTCATCACCCCCCGCTCTGACTGATGAAGGCAGGATAGAAGACCGAATTTCACGGCTCTCATTACCCTGATGGTATTCCGCTCGGAACAAATTCTCGATGGAATTAACAGGTAACTCAGCTCCAGTGTGGAACCATGTCTTGGTCAGAACCGGAGGCGATGTCGTAGCCAGATCCCAGTTCGAACGGTCGGCGGCCCATTCGTTTGACAAAGAGTCGCTCATGAGGGCGGAGATCTCCTCAGTGTCCAAGGTCTCTACCATTCCGAAGCCGCGAAACTCTTTTTCGATTCCATCGTAATAGCCATGGTGGTACACATATTGCGTGACAAAGTGGTTCTTGCTGATGTAGTCGAAGGTGTCGGTCCTCTCCACAACCTGGATGGGGAATGGAAGCTTGGTGATCCATGGTTCGCCGCGTGCTTTATCTGAAAGATAGAATTTCGTGGAGCTGGCGTACGTATACCGCGTTTCCGATCCTAAATTGTTTCTTGACTTGACTAGCAAGTATGGCTTCCCAGCTTCCATGAGATCGACGTACCGCATCTGGGTTCCAACGTCTGATGCAAGATCCGAAGACCATACGAGACACGCAGTGCCTTTTCCGAGTAAATCGACAACTTGGATGTTCGTTGTATCGTTGGTTCCGGGAAACGCTTCGACTGCAAAAGCGTCTGTCCACCCATTCCCACTCTGGTTAAGATAGAACTTGGTCTCGCAACCATTCAGGTACAGAATATCCGTCGCCCCGGTACCGTCAATGTCCGCCAACCGAATTCGGCTTTGGAGGAATAATTCTTGACTTTGCAAGAGAGGCGGGTTTGACATGCTAACCTTCTGACCAAACCGACCGTACCCAAAATTTGGCCAATAGCAGACCTCATTATACCGAATCCTGACGAGGTCACTGAGACCATTTCCGGTCATGTCAGCGAGGAAAAGGGACTCGATACCATCGGAAAGCAGCAACCGGGGTCCTTTGTTTTCATTCATCGGCGGGCGCCAATAGCTGGGAGGGCCAAAGCCGTCTTCTAGAAGGCTGGGGTACATGGTGTGGATGGAATCTTCCATGACTAGAATATCGGCATGCCCATCGCCGGTGAGATCAACAAGCTTCAAGTTTGGGTCCGTCCATTTGACGTTGGGCACATGTTTGAAAGCTTTCCAAGGCTCCCAATCGTCTCGTTCATGTTCAACGTTCCGCTTGTAGAAACCCGGAGTGACTCCGTCAAACTGAACCATGTCGATTTTACCATCACCGCGAAGATCGACTAGCTGAGGCAGCTTAGCTTTACCATCAAGAAGCGTTGGGACTTTGGGAAGTACAACAGGCGGGCTGAAATTTCCGTTTCCGAGATTTGATTTGTAGAAATAATCGCCTCCCTGATATGCCAGAATTCCCGCAACGCCCTCACCATCAAGGTCAATAAACCGATATCCTTCCTCTTCATTCCCCGTCGAGATTCCCTCTAGTGCGGACGGGTGGGCGTAGCTTGTGGTTTTTGAAACAGCGGCTTCCGAATATTCCATCTCAAGCGGAGGCATCGTCGCCTGAAGGTAGCCATCATCTTTACGTTGGTAGAAGACTTTGTTGAAAGAGGAAGCGCAGGATGCCGAAGAAAGGCCGGACTCAGTAACTTGACCGTCTTCGAAATAGCATATATCAAGCGAAGAAACTAGGGTATCACTGCCCATGTTAACTTCGTCGGGGAAGTTGTGAAACATCAGCACTCGTTGACAGAGACGATAAGTTCGAATCTCGAAGCCAGCTCGAGAACGTGAAAAGGGATCCGATCTAGTCAGCCAGGGGCGTGTCTCTTGCGGAGTCGGCCATTTTTTCTGATGGTCACCGTAATCAAAGACAAGCTCAAACATCCACTTAGTGTCTGGGTTGATCTTCTGGGCCAGTCGTGAGACAGTATTCCCAAATTTGACTCTCTTGAGATATCTCATGACCGTCCTGTTCTTGGGCGGTCTATAAAACTCATGGGGAGCCATGACGTCCACAGATTCGCCATTCTCAGCTTTGTATTCGAACTGGATGGCATTTCCTTTGTCGTCGTAGCTCTGCGATGCCAGCCACTGAAACACATGAGACGGATGCTCCGGATCGTAGACCCTGGAATTTTTGTCGTCGCCGAAAATTGTCGTGATGTTGGTCCGCGTGATGGATCTCCAATGCGTATTCTGACTGTGAACGGCAACCCAGCGCTCAATGCGAGTAAAGGCAGACTCAATGCGGGGCCGGTAAAGATACACATTGTACTCTTGGCCATGAAATCGGCGTGTCTTGGGCTTTTGACGACACCAGCCTCCTTTCACTTGTTGCTCTAGGATTGGGACCAAGTCTTCGGCTCCCATGATCTGGTATACATCTGATTCTTCTTCGTCATGATACTTTGGCAGGCCGAGGTCTGTCTTCCTTGTCACAGAAGGTAAGGATAGACTCCAGCCGAAACCAAATGGCCCATTCCCAGCCCCAGAGTCGTAGTTCAAGCTTAAGGAAGGTGCAAACCCCGATCTTCCCGAGGTCACCGGGAGCGGAATTGCGGCAGTCCCCGTTCCCGTAGCAGCGCTGGCAGAGAGCTTCTCTCCGATGCCGCGAATGGCACCACCTCCCCGTGGAAGATTGACTGATGGGAGTCCGTTGCCTTGGGAAGATTGGTCATTTTCCTGGCCGGATGAAGGAGATCCATTTGTAAAAGATGTGAATGATTTTTCATGAGAGCTACCAGATTGCGCACTGGCCAGCCGAGAGTTTTGGCGAACACTTGGGTCAAGAGATTCGAAAACCATGATGGTTTAGCGATGGATCTGACAAGAATTCGAGATGCTGCAAATTTTGATATCAAAACCGGTTGTGAATATCAACAAAACTGTCGAAACTTTCAAAGGTCGTCACCTGTATAAGGCTCAAGTAGTAGTTCATACTACTTTGGGAATTTGAGTACTATCTTTAGGCAAGAAGTGGGTGCAGTCATGGGACTTGCTGATATACAATCTGTGGGAGCCGACACTCAAACAAAGGATTAATACACTCACCAAACATGGTGCGGCAGTCACTCCACGCTGTTTTGAATATCATACCATTGGTGTTAGCAAGCTAGTTAGCATCTTCTTATTGGTCTCTTGGCCCAGCGCCCTTCAATTCGCAAATCAGTTATAATCCACCCCTCATTTACTCAGCTGCGGGGTTCTAGGCAGCTCAGAATTTGATAAAGTGACGAATTGAAAGCCACCTTTCTAGGCTGAAGCTACACATGGTAGCGAGGGCTGTAGTGATGCTTCAGCGTGGCGTTCTTTGCCGTATTCAGCCCCAGAGGGCTGAATCATATGGTGTGATGCTAGCGTGACTTGCATTGTGTGTTCTCCTACAAGTAGCTGAATATGATGTTTTAAATTACAATAGTCATTTTTTGAGTTCAATTAATTCAACTCTGAAATTGATACTGCCTAATATTTCACTGTTGCTGCGAATTATTGCCGAACGTCGTAGACTGCGATCTAAGATGAAGCAACTTCTCCCTCGAATTATATATCGTGATTTACCTTGAGAGAATAAGCAGACTAACGAGATGTCGACTGATTTGATCATCGTTCGTCTTTTACCAAAACCTCCTACGGATGCTCTTACTTTTCAGAGTTACCTTGCTGGCCTCACTATCGATGCTTACGATCAGAATCTCATCGATGTCGACCCGCAAAGTGCCCCAACTGGCTACCAGGAACTTCCAATTGGATCAGTAAACGCTAATGAGCTGGTCACTTTCCAGCCAACTCCATCAAATCCAATACTTTGGGCCGATGTCCTCCAAGCTCGGCCAACAACCGATCTTCAGAACTCGATCATCCAGCACGTGAGGCTCAACCCAAGCACAGGTTTGGTTGACTTGGAGGGCAACTTGCAGGCCGTAGCGACCGCAGTTATCACTGTCAACGTCCAATTTCCAGATCCTAACATCACCACTCATAATGAGTATCCTGGAACCAAATCCGGGTCGACTACCAACGCTGGTTACGATGTTAGGCTCGATATCAAACGGGATGGCATTTCCCTGGATGCTCCGGAGATAGAGTGGAATGCTACCTACTTCAAAGTCTCCGATTTGTCGCCTTTTATAACTGACTACATGGGAATCGCTTCAAATGGCCCTGCAATTCAGCCTAACTGGCCGTCGATGGAGCAGCCAAGTCTCTACGCAATCATTCCATCTGCGCCGAATGAATTAGCACCAGGTACAGCGTCCATCTTGTTGAGCAAGGATGGCACTCCTCCAAATTTCGACAATCTGCTCTCCGCTGTGAACGCAGTTCTCAACCGCTACAATTTAGCTTCCGGAACAAAATTGGAGAACCTCAGCACGCCACTGACCGAACAGCAATGCGATGAGATTGCTTATGAGCTCGCTTACAACCGAGCATGGTTTCCTTTGCCGCCGCCAGTGCCCAAATATCCTCCTCCCAATGGCAATCCCGATGGCATCGAGGACCTCTATACGGAGCCGAACAAAGACAACGACCAAACCAGAAGTCAATTCGAAGGCAACCTTTCGGCCTATCATTCCAAGCTCGATGCAGAGGCCATGAAACTTTCCAAGCATATCTTCAGGGCATCTGCGGGCATTGATGCAGAACGAAAATCGGCCATCTCGACCATGGCCCAAATGACGTTTCCTTTGGATCCCGCCATCACGCAGACCAAAGCGATATCCTCCGAAATCACGGTTGTGCTGACAAGTTGGGATAATTCTCTGACGGCACCCACAACGACACATATCAACCCAGATTTCATTGTTCCAGCTGCTTATTTTTACGCTCTGGGTTATCAGCTGCCCACCAATCTGTCCGGCGACCGGTACAAATCGACTATCAATATCACTCCTAATTTCCTGACGAAGACCATACAATGGGCTGTAGATAACGGAATTTTGAATTCCAAAGAGTCAACTGTGGCACAGAATACCAACTTCTCCGTCACCACTACACAGGCTGTCAGACGCCTTTCTGCGCTGCTTCCGAATGTTGTTACGAGCTCAGATCCGAAGATACTCATCGACACAGTCTCAAAAATCGTGACAGACTGGCGAGACAACAAAGACGACGATCCCAAGTTCTGGGCGTCCTCTAAATTCGCCTCGCCCGATTATCTCAACTTGATGATACAGGTAGCCGCGGGAGGAGATACAGCTCTTGCTACGTCGATTTCCAATGCAACCCTTGTATCTGGTGCGTCCGGCACGCCCAATACAGTGCTTACGCTCGCCTCCCAACTGCCCTCGATCACCACGGCCTCCTGGGAGTCATTCTTCAAAACAGGTACTCCTCGTCCCGGTCTGCCAGGCTTCACCGCACCCGGAACGGGTGATATGAGAATCCAGGCATTCATCCAGAAATTGCAGCAGACCTTCTCGGTTCACTGGCAGGCACCAACCCAGCAGCCTCCTGGGCAAGGGACAGCACCCACTCTTGATTCAAACCTAAGCCAACATTTCCTGGACTTGTTTTTGAGCGCCAATTCAGCCTTTTCCTTCGACAACCCTTGGGACGATACTGCTGTTGACTCGGATCTTGTGGCTTTCACGAGCGACGACGATACCTACCGATGGGCAAAGGAGATGCTGAAACAGCTCTGGACTGTCGTGAACATCACCAACTTCACCGCCGCAAAGCCTGCTCAGACCGCGCTTGCCCCGGCCCTGCGAATGTCGTACATGGAGGCGTTGCACAGCCGTGGCTTGGTTTCTGCGGATCGAATAGCTGCACTGTCTGTCGCACAGTTCATCTTCGCGATCAGCGGAACGGTCATCGAAACCAAAGATGCCACCACCATCTACAATTTGGCGCTCGGTCTTTCATCCGACAATTCCGGGTCTGGTGCCGAACCTTCGTTTGGCTTTAAGCCGGCGAATCCGGGTGATTTGGTGAATTGCATCCCGCCGGCCAACCTCTGCCCCCTCGGATTGAATAAATATCTTCATGAGATGCTCAATCAGACATCGGATAACGTCGTCTTGCTTGATGCAATATCGGCTCGGAGGGGCAACATCGGGAAACTGCACACCACCATGGCAAATCTTGAGGTGGAGGTACCGGTAATAGACCTGGTTGTTGAGAGCTTGGAGGCTCTTGGGTCGGGAGGAACTTCTTTTCCCATCAACCCTGCGTCTGGTGCCGTGTATGACACTCCAAAGAATGTACTACAAGTATTTGGAGTGAACCAAGACACTTGTGCCAAAGACAGCGCGCTGCTGGCTGCTGTGCCAGTGCATTCATCACCAGCAGTCAAGATCAAAAGCCCTGCGGTCTACAACCAACTCAAGAAATGCTTTACTTCTCCAATCCTCCCATTCTCGCGTCAGCTCGATATTTCTCGTCGGTACCTGCGTTCCATTGGGACTGATAGATTCAAGACGATGCACCATTTCCGCCGCAACATTACAGAATTCGCGATAGATCCAACCGTGGACCCTGTGGACTTTCAAAAGCAGGTCTGGAGGCTGCCAGTGCAGCTGGAGATTGGTTTAGAGTACCTTTGCATCTCTACAGATGAGTACAAGACTCTTTACAGCAAAGACGTGTCTAAACTTACAGTTGCTAACCTCTACGGCCTTGCATCTGCCGATGGTAACTGGGAAAATGGCATTCTTAACCTTGAAACCTTTCTCTCTGCAACCGGTCTCTCATTTTGCGAGCTACAATGTCTTCAAAAGTCAGGATGGTCCTCTTTCGTTGTCGTTCCCATTACATCAGACCAGGACACTAACTCAAGCTCGGCAACTTCCCAAGTAACTCCGGAGACCTCCACCGACAGCACCGCTAGAAATGAGGACCACGTCACCGTCAATAAATTCATTGTTTCCACTAGAGAATCGGAGTCAAATAACTCTGGTCTCCTTCCGGATTGCCCCCCATGTTGTCTGTCACAATGGAAGATCGTGAACCACGAGGACGAGTCTGTGCTAACTTTTCTTGAAAAGCTTATCTTGTTCATCAGGCTGTGGAGAACATTGAACTCTAGTTGTCGAGACAAGATCTCTTTTAGCCGGCTTGCTGACATTTGCACCGTCCTGAAGTTCATCAACAGCTCAGGCCATGTGAATCCCGCATTCATCCAGCAGCTTCCGTCGCTCATCATGCTGCACGACTTTTTCTGCCTACCATGGTCCAGCGGCCCAAGCAATGACAAGGACAGTGACACCGTCGCCCCTGCGCCTCCTGCTGGAAGTGCCAGAACGAAGATCTTGGCTCTCTGGAGCAAAAGCACTGCTGCTGCCCAAGACTGGACGTGGGCGGTGCGGGCCTTGGTTCATGTCGTACAAAACCGGGCCAAAGCCGAATATCACTGCCATCGACGCGAACTAGAATTTTTGAAAATCATGGCGGACAACTTGGACCCGCTCTCAAAGCTTGCTGGATTCACCGACAATAACCCGTGGTATCAGTCTCCTACCTGCACCATCCGGTTTGCGGAGGTCTTGGCCAAGATCTATGCCTCTAGATTCACTATAGGAGAGATTTTTTTTCTTTTCACGACGCAGGATCATCTGGATGGCGATGACCCGTTCCCCATCGCCTCCGCTCTGGAGACGCTGGATCGTCCGCTGGAACTTCCGGATGATCAGCTAAACAACTCTCTAGAGACTTTACGGAAGAAGCTCCTGGAAGCCGAAGTATCTGAGGAAGATTGTGAAGAAATTGGCTGGCGCAAGATTGAGTCCATCATCAGAGATGCAGGTTACTCACACACAGCCAAGGATGATCCGCTGCTGGATCTAGCAGAGCACTTTTTTCCCGAAACTCTACAGCATGCTGGCCTGAGTGTCGGTCCGGACAAACGACGCTATAAAACTTCGCTCAGCAGCAGTCAGACGTCGCCTAAAATCTGGAGTGCCGACCCTTGCGTTCCATTCCATTACACCAAGAGGCAGGTTCAAAAGGATAGTGAGCAAGACGGAGAGCTTTGGATTACCATTCCAATGCGTGATGAGGACGTGTTCAGGAAGTTCAGGACAGTTCGTCAGCTCAGGCCCGCTGAGGCAGCGGCTGTACAGAACTTGTACTACATGCCGCGCGCGAAACTAGCACCGTTTGCGCTCCTGTTCGACAATTTTGGTCATACTGTTGAGAGATTAGTCCAGGAGCCTTGCGAGACAGAAAGATTTCGCTACTTCAAGCACCAAGTATTACTCTTCCATCGACGGTGCCAGATCATCTCTCATCATTTGGCTATGCATGTGCGAAATGCAGTCCGCCGTGACGAAGGGTCTGGATGCGCATGCCCGAAGCCCCATCCGGAAAACAGAGAGCATGGAGGTTGCAAGAAGACCTGCTCAGAAGATGAAACTCGCCTAGCATGGAATATTCTCAAAACCCTTATTGCTGATGAGAATACCGCCCAACGTCCTGGTACTACAGGTGACCCGTGGGAGGACGATACAGGTTCGCCTCCGCCGAACCACACGTGGAATTCCCGCTTTTCTGGAAACTCTGTGGCTTCAATATTGGGTCTGATTGGAACTGGGCTTAAAGGAACTATAGAATCCGAATCTGGAGGATACTGGACTGAAATGCGAGGAAGTCTCGAGGGTTTTGGACATGAAAAGAACGAGTGGAATGAGCCAGTACCCACCATCATCCCTCAACTAGCCGTCACCCCAAGCACTGCACAGGATAGACTTGTCAGCTTCAAGAATGGACTCTCCTTCCGTAACAAAGACGGTCGTTTCATAAACGGCGCAGAACCGTTCACGAGCTGCTTCAAGGGTAACCTCATCATCGACTGTGCCGGATGTTACATATTTAGCGCCGGAAAACCACGCCCGGAACACGAAAGGCCATGCGCTGACGACTGTGACGATGTATCTTGGCTTGTGACTCTACAGCGAGGGCAGAAGAAGTTCACTCTCCTCAGCCACGGCAATGAACATGGTCCTGGTCCGGCTTTCGTGTCTAGAGCGGTACATCTCGAAAAGGGCACCTACGTGATACAGGTCGAGTACGCACAAAAAGAGCCAAAATTCAGCTCTGGGCGTGATGTTGAGAGCGATATTCCGCGCGACCCGGCAGGATTCCAGATCAAGTGGGAAGGCCCAGGTACAGATGACCGATGCTTAGTGGTACCGTTCTGTGATTTGATCACGGACACCAAAGACGGTCCTTTGGACTCGGCCTTGGAAGGAAACAGTTCTGCCCAGTACCCACGACAGCAATATTTCAGCACTTTAAGAGACATCCGCAGGACGTACCAGAGGGCATTCAAGGCCGTGCTCTTTGCCAGACAATTTTGTCTTGATGCAAAAGAGAGCCACTGCGATGGCATCTCGGAGATTCAGTACCTCATGGATAACCCCCAGCAATTTGAGGGCACCTCCTTCTATCTGGCTGATAGTTGGACTCCTCATCATGCTTGGTTGGATCTCAATTTCTTGCCAGTCGGTGATCCGTACTTCCCTCCCGATCCGGCCGCTGACTCTCGAGCCAATCCGAGCCAGAAGCGGCAAGCAGCGCTGTTCGACTGGTGGGAACGCCTGTTTGAGTACACAACGTTGCGGAATCGCGTCGGGAAAGTTAGTAGGCGGCCAATGTGGCTTCTCTTCCAAGAAGCTAGCTCAGAAGAGAAGTTCCCGGATCTCTCCAACCTTTTGTGGTACCTGAAGATTGATCCGGCCCTCAAGGAGACGCTATTCAACTACTCCGTCGCTGTGAATACGATTTACACAACCGCTAGCACGGACCTCCTCGATGAAAGGTGGACTATAAGGCTCTGGCTGGCCAGAGAATATGTCCGGCAAGTTGCGGACGTATTCTTCACCGACGTCTTGGAGAATACAAGACCAGCTCTTTGGGTGGCAGATGATCTTGAAGTTGATATCACAATTGGTCAAGATAAGCCAGAGTCTGGTCTCGCGAACCTCGTTAATTTTGTACAGACTAGCATTCTAAATACAGACGAGGGCGGCTCTCGACTGCCGGCTCTACACCGTCTAAACAATGATCTCCGAAACCGTGGCCGAGATGCCTTGGTGGCCTACCTCACACAGCTAAATAGGGTCGAACTACCGGACGGCACACCCATTACTACTCCCAGGCAGCTTGGCGATCTTCTCTTGCAGGACGTTGAAGCTGAAAATACGGAATCAACCACCAGAATTCAGGACGCCGTCTCCGCTGTGCAAAAATTTGTGCAGCGTGCTCGCATCGGTCTTGAGCCACAATTCACCGTGACAGAAGAATTTTCCCGCCACTGGGAATGCAAACTTGCTTCCTTTGAGACATGGGTGGTTCAGGCACGTAGGCAGCTGTACGGCGAGAACTGGGTGCTATGGGAGGAGCTTAAAGCATTGGAGAAGGGCAGTGAGGCCGGCAACTTGTTAGCCGAGAAGCTTCCATCAAAGGTGCTAAATCTAGTACAACCCACACGGCCGCTGGTATTCAAAGCCGGGCTAGGCGAGCCAAAAGATAAAGCACTGGAGCTCATACAGAGCAACGAGATGGTCGTCTTGGATCAGCACACGGCATCCACGCTGGAGAATCTTACTCTGCTTGGTACCCCGGATCATGACGCCAGACGCACACTTCTGGCGGCTGTGATCCCGGCCGCGGCTGCAGAAGAAAACACCGAAAACAGAGCCAAGGTTGTTGAGAAGAGTGCAGGACAACGGCTGAGTGACATTGCACGACAATCCACTGGCTCCGTGCCCATGTGGATCGACTCCGCCATCCGACTCGGCACACGCTTCATCCGTGTCGCTGCTTCAGGCCGGCCTCCTGCATTTCCATACAAGCCACACCACGGAGAAAATGGCTGTGAGGAATGTGGCAAGATTCATGTTCCATCAATAGATGAATATTACTTCTGGTTGAGGAACTCTGATGCGTACGATGACAACGATGTGCCGCAGGACGCTGATATCAATACCACTGGAGACGATGATCCAACAGCTCCGGCCTGGGAGCCTCCGAACCAGATACCGGACATCTTTCTCTGGCATACAGAGCCGAGTGTCATACTTCACTGGACGAGGGTGCATGCAGGTCAAGTCTTACCGCCGAGACGATCCGCCGAAGGGGTGAGAATGGACCTACTTCCTCAAGGCAGTGGTACTCCTAAGCTCGAGCTCGAAGGCCGGCAATTTGATTCGTTGTTTCTCACCATTGCTGGCAGGAATTTAGACCCCACGAAACCGCCTGGAACAAATTCTGGGTTCAGATACGACATCGCCACAGACGAAGCCATCGTAACACCGCAGATCCACCCAGACACCTTCCCGACGTCAGTCGGGAAGGGACTAGGCGACTTTTCTGGCTACCCTTGGTTCTCATATTTCAAGCCTGGTAGACCGCTTGCGCCTCCAACGCCATTTGGTGTTTCTCTTGCGCTTGGAACGAAGCTGAAGGACCTTTGCCAGTATGAAGCTGCTCTGAACTGGTTCCGCACTGCCTTCGATCCGCTTTCGAGGGATAATACATGGGCAATCTGTAATAGGAGCAGCGATAACTCGGAGAGCAGAGTTTCAGCAGAGAAATTGAAAGTTCACAAGGCTAGCGCAGTGCTGGAGCCCGGATCAAGATTGAGGGACTCGCCATGTTGTGCTGGAGTAACGGAGCAGCCAGCATCGCTACGAAGTCGAGCTGTCTTTTTGGAATATCTTGACACGCTGTTGCAGTGGGCAGATCAACTCGCCGAAGCAGGTTCACAGGAGAAAGCTCAGCAAGCACTTGTGCTGCTTGAGAATATGGATCATCTCCTCGGAAGCCCGCCAAAGGGAGTGAAAGCGCATCCAAATCCGGTATTCAATACCATGACGATTGCAAACTTCGTACCATCGGCGCCGCCACTGAATCCGAGACTGCTCAAATTGTACGACGAAGTCGACAACCGGATTGAGAGGATGCGCCATAGAATCAAGGGCAAAGCGACAGGGAGCTGCAACGGTAGTTGCGGTCTCAGTCCCTGGAATGCAATCGGCCGCAATACTTGGGGTCTTTCAGAGGCTGGCGGAGAAAACTGCTGCGTCGGCTTCTATCCATCTACGCCTTGCCAACCATATCGTTTTACAGGTATCTTCTCCAGGGCCACGGAGCTCGCCCTCATTGTTAAGCAGCTGGCGGCCTCTCTTGCCTCTGCTTACGAGCGAGGCGACGCCGAATACCTTGCAAGCTTACGACAGGCACATGAACACACCCTACTCGAACTAGGAACCGATACCGCGCAGAACCAATGGCGCGCTGCCGACTGGGAGGTTCAAGCGCTGGACAAGAACATGCAGAACGCGCTCACCCGCCTACGGTACTACAGGATGCTGCTTGACAGGAAAAACATAACGGGAGAAGACTCCTATCAGAGTGGAATGCAGACCTCGATGAACAGCAACTCGGAAGCCAACATTCATGACGGTATGGCGGAGACATTCCACATGATTCCTGACTTTGCCTTCGGCGTTGCCGGACAAGGCCCGTACCAGGCCACGCAGATCCCCATCGGTCAGAAAATGGCAGACATGGCGTCGACCCAGGCGAAGATATTGAACACAGTCGCCAACATCAACTCCACTCAGTCGAACCTGTCTCTGACGCAGGCCGGATGGCAAAGGCGAAATGAGGACTGGCAGCACCAAATAAACCTTTGCATCATCGAGATTGCACAAATCAAGCGACAGACGCTGGCATCCGATAGACGAAGGCATATCGCTCTCAGAGAGCTGAACAACCACCAGCGACAGGTTGAGCACAGCGAAGAAGTGCTCGATTTTATGAGGGACAAATTCAGCCGCCACTCGTTGTACTTGTTCCTCCAGCGGGAGACGGGTGCAATACTAAAGGGCATGTTTGATCTAGCACTTAGGATGGCACATGATGCCTATCAAGCCTTCTTGTTCGAGAGGGCACCGACCGCCTTAGCGAAGCCGTTCCCCACCGTCGCCGAGCTGTGGAACGGCCCATTTGAAGGCATCAACGCAGGCGACAAGCTAGACTTTGCACTGAGGAGGCTCGAGAGGGAATACATGAACAACAACTGTCGCGAGTTAGAGCTGAACAAGCGAGTGTCCTTGCGAGACGCGTTCCCAAGGGAATTTATCGAGCTGAGGCTGTGGGGAGGCTGCGAGGTAGATATCAAGGAGTGGAGGTTCGACGAGGATCATCCCGGGCTGTGGATGAGACGGCTCAGGAGCGTCAGCTTCAGCGTGCCTTGCGTTGCCGGCCGGACCACGGGGGTGCACGCGCGGCTGAGGCTGATGGGAAGCAAGATCCGGACGCAACCTCTTATACGGCCAGCCCCTCTCAAGTGTTGCAAGCCACAGTGCAGGGCAAAGCAACACTGCTGCTGCAGCAAGGACCAAGATTTTGAAAGCGAGAGCGAGGATCCTTATTTGGTTCATCGCTTCGCATCCTCCCGATCTTCAAAGGCGCTGGCTGCTACTTCTCACGGACAAGATGACTCGGGGCTCTTTGAGACGAACTTGCGTGACGAGCGATATTTGCCGTTCGAGTTTGAAGGAGCCGTGTCGAAATGGAAGATTGAGATGCCCGAGTCGAACAACCTCTTTGATTTCCAGAGCCTCGCGGATGTTGTGATCAATCTGAACTACACGGCCAGGGAGGGGAGTGAAGAGTTGCGAAGGAGAGCAGTTCGGAACTTCGGTTTCGGCAGGGCAAGAGAAGAAGGATGGTGGAGAGCATTTGAGATTCGAAGAGAATACCCTCATGAGTGGCCCAAGTTTGAGGGCAATGGCGTTGGGTACGAGCGCGAGCATCACCACGATCACGATCACGAGAAGCACGCAAAGCTGGAGCATCGTCACCACTACGGACACCGCACACACTATCATCACCGCGAGAGACAAGACAGAAGCAATCACTTTGACTTTGCCCTCCGTCTCCACCGTGGCATGTTCCCCTTCCTCGCCCCTGGACCTCCAGCTATCCGCATTACCACAATGTGCATATACATCGTGCTCCCACGCTGTCACGACCAAGAAGATCAACGCTGTCACGATTGCGCAAAAGAAGACGACGATACCTGCCAATGCGGCGACGATTCTCGCGAGAAGAATTGCTGCTGTTCGATCACAGCACGGCATTTTCCCGTCATGTTCATCCCACCGGGTCAAGAGGGGTGCAAGGAGCAATGGCAAACTATGGAGCTGGTCCCACATATACCGCCTCCGAGCGTCCTTTTCGCTGACAACGGTGAGTTTGCGGAGTTGGGATGGGACAAGGAGGTCTATCAGTGCGAGCTGGCAGACTTGAACTTGGGTCCCATCGGCTATGACGAGCACAAAAAGACGAGTTGTGATGGTTCCGACGTTTATGGGCATTTGCGATTTCCACGGGCCATGGGGAGGGTGAAGGAAGCGTGGGTCTTGTGTGGGTTCACTCCAGTTTTACCCGACGAAAAATATTGTGAAGGCTGCCGCGATAAGAAAGGAAAGAAGCAGCCCTGGAAGAACGAGAGTGAGGGGATTATTGATAAAAAGAGCAGTGGTGGAAAAGCTGATTGTGAGAAATGGAGAAGAAATTATTTTGGGGATGATGGCGACTTTGATTAGGCTTAGGAGTATATGGAGTGGGTCATTTGCTTTTCACGTTGATTTTTTCTTTTCTTTTGCCTCTGTTGGCATCACAAGGCTATTGCAATAGCAATGGGGGGGGGTTTCTCAACGACTTGTTGATTCATGTATATCTATGAGTGGTGCGGCTGATGGAATCAATCAACCCCTCTGTCGCCAGCACCTGCCTAGTATGGTTAGTGCCTCACGTGATCACACCCTTCTGTATACTCCCAATAGCCTCCCCAGCATTTGTCTGTATACCAGTCACTTTTCATAGGCACGTACAACGCATGTCCATACCATGAGATGAAGAATTCACATCTGAACTTTGCTTAGCGAAGGAATGTCAGGCACGAATAAACATAAATTGTTAACCACTGCGGAGAAGTGTTTGACAATGGTGTTCGAGACGAGGAAGTATTTAGCGGATGACTTGGATGACCTTTATCGTTCGGCTAGTTGGAATAATTTGAGGGACTTTGGGTTGGAAGAGCGACTAGGGGCTAGGAGGATGAAGATTCGAGAATCGTCAGGCGTCATTACAGTATGAGAAATCAGAGATGATAACATCGGAGGAAAGAGAGAGAACAAGGAAAGTAAGGGAGAATCGAAAGGGGAAAAGACGAGATATTCTGGCCACAATTCGCAATTATAATGCCAACTAATTTGAATCGCATAGTATCATATTTAGGTATTAACTAGGTAATTAAGAATAAAGCTTTGGACGGTTGTAACATAAAGCTAATAACTTGTGTGCGATAATACAGACGATATAGTACTCTGGAAGCTGGAAGTTAAAGAGTTTGGAGATCTCGTACGCACGAAGATAAAAGAACAGATTTATTCATACTATGCAATTAAAATAATGATAAATTCTGGGTACATAGTAACTAAGGTTAAAATTAAGATTACTTTCGACATCGTGCAACACCAGAATTCAGGATCACCATTATAAGGCCCCTCTTTGGGTGGCGTCGGCCAAATCTTTATAGTTATATGGTAGGTTATAGAGAGAATCGACAATCAAGAATCATTCTAAGTACAGGTCTTTCTCAATGATCCCAGCGTCAAGAAAGGCATCCACATGAATTTTGCCAATGGCGATTCGATAGGCAACATCTGTATCTCATTCAATCATCACATTGATCATGCAGTACGGTCTTTCTTCATCGTAGGCCCTAGCGTCGAAATGTGCTAACGAGTGTATATGGCCAACCTCCAGTGACTCTTGAGCTGCCATGAGTGGTGGCTTGGTTCGACCGGCTGAGATGTCGTCTTTAAAATTATCGTAAGATGATAATTTCAGAGCATCGAGTCCAGTGCGTGGGTCAGGATTAATACTTGCACGAGACAAAGCAATGAAGTCGTGAGGGCCGCTGTACTTCCCCTCATCTTCAAGCGTCCATTCAGCAGGATCAGTAACGAAGATTGATCCTACAGGAAAGCCATATTCATCTTGAATACGCATCTCATGGACGCTGTGGGTGTGATTGTAATTTTTTTTTCGTGGAATTGCAATACCGCTCAGCCTGAATGAAGCCATCCAGGTCCGCATCCAAAGTCAATGACTTTTTGACTATTCCAGAAACGCAAAGAACTGCGGCGCTGATTGTCCGCATCTTTCAGCGAAGCCGATACGGTGTAGATGCCACATCTCCCAGATCTTGATTCCATCTTGGCCTTCGACCCAGCACTATGGATCTTTGAGGTCGACTCTACTAGAAGGAGGCTCCCATCTGCCTAATTTCCGGTACTGATCACCACTGAATTCAATCTAGTTCTCGATTGGCACAATTCCATGTGTCATATCCAACCATAGAAACGTGCTGCCCTCAAAAGATAGAGGAAATTGTCACTCGATCAGCCATGGATAGCCGACTGGGCCTATCCAGCCCAACCAGCTTCAACTAGGAAACAGCGGTTTCTTGGTGATGCAATCCACGCGGCGTGTTACTGAGGCTACAGGACACCAGATTAGTGCTACATCTAGTTCGGTATCTGGCAATCCATGAATAAATTCACCTCGCAAAATGGACTGGAAACTTTTGAATACCGCCAATATTGCTCGCTGGGCATCATCAGGATTAGTCATCACCCACTTTGTATAATTCGATATAAGTAATGCGTACGTATCAAAGCTGTATTTTCGAGGAATCTTGCTGACCACCGAAGAATTTTCATCAGTATAGCTGATCATATCTATGTGGCTGTCACCCACTGGAAACATGGAATGGAAACAGTTTTGATCTTCAGGAACCTTTGAGCTGTGGCGGTGCGATCTGAGGAGCGGGTGAGCCGAAATTGAGCCGGACGTTATTTTGCTTACGAACCGCTAATCAAAAGAGGAAGTAAGGAGAGGTCAGTTGGTGGATAATATACGCAAGGAAATTCTACCTGGTATATCGTCACTAGTCCTACAGTATATATCAACGCTCCATTTCCTCTCTACAAAAACTCGACGCCCACCCCAAAGCTCAATCCCTTCCTCCCCTCCTCCTTCGCGCGCATAACCAGTGGCAGGGAGAAGTTGATCTCAAACCTCGCAATCGGATGCGCGTACACAAGACCAAATCCGGCTGCACAGCTAGGCAAATCATCTTTGAGCGATGAGATGGCTTTCTTCGTGCCGGAAAAGACAGCTGCGCTGTCCATTTTGCCATCTTTCCCCTGTCCTTTTATGGAGAGGAGTCGACCGCCGTTGATGAAAGCTTGTAAGCGAAGGGGTGTCTCTTTTCCAACTTTTGGGACAGGGAAAAGAAGGCTGGCGCCGCCTGCTGCGTACACGTCGCCGCCGACAGCATCGGGTCCGTCATGCGGGCCGAGGCCTGAAAGGCGGAAGCCACGGACGGTGGTCGGGCCGCCGAGTTGGAAGCGGTCACTGATGCGAGATCTCTGAGGTGTGCTGTCACCTCCAAGCGCAAGAGGATATAGTAGGCCTCCTCTCAGACCAGCAGTCAGCGTGATGCCGGTATCGCCGAACGGGAGCGCGACTTGGGACTCTGCTTCTGATTTGAAGAAGGCGACATCCCCCTTCAGAGGCCCGAAGCCGGCAAGTTCGGAGACGGTCTTCATGAGGTAGCCGCTGTTGGGGAGCATGGGGTAGTCGCGTTTGTCGTTGATCCAGGTATGTGTGAGACTAGACTTGAAGGAATCGCCTGCATCTGCCCGAATCGTTGGGGAGGCGTTATCTGCAAGACTGGTGACTTGTCGCCGGATTCCCGAGTACCCGAATTCATGTCTGTGGCCGGCCGGGGATGCCCACGTGAGCATCGAGTTTCCTCCCTTCAGGACCTCCTCGTGGCTCGCCCAGCTCTTCAATGTCGAACTCGCGAAGCCATTGACTTTGAACTTAAAGTCTGGGTTGCTGAGGATTGGAGAGTCGAAGGCAAGCGAGTATGCAGACCGTGTTCGTGTTCCTAGTGAGCCATGCGCACTGAGGGTTTCGGCGCCGCCAAAGAGATTGCGAAGCTCTGCGTTGACATAGGCGTCGGCTTCTGAGGCGCCGGCTTCCGTGCCAGTTTTGATCGTGTAGTTGCCGCGCTCCTGGGCAGAGATATAGACGTCGATATCCGTGGGGGAAGAAGAAGCGATAGACTGGTCAGGCTTGTCATAGAAGACTGATATGGGAGACTTGAAAATGCCTGCTCAACGTTAGATAGATTCTGAAATTCGCTCATGTGCCAGCTCACCAAAGCGATTGAGCTTGTCCACCGCTCCGCCAATTTCCTCCAGTGTCTCCGCAAGCGTGTATGGCTCTTCACGATTCGCGCTCAGGAGGGGGTTGACCACTCGCTCGAGGAACGCTCGTCTTGTGCGATTCGCATGGAGGATGCGGATCGAGGATATCGTGACAGGCTGGGTGGTGTTGTCGTCAATCTGCCAATGCATTAGTTCCATACAACCCAATTGGCTCTGAAGAGGTGCTCACCAGCTCGACCAGCCTCTCCTGCGATCTTTGCTCCTGTGCAAATCGCCGCGCATTGAGCTCATCGTGCTGTCTCCGCTGCTCCGCGGGGTCCACCTTCTGCTTCAGCTTTTCGAAGACCTAGTAGGAAAATGTTAACCCGTCTCAGCATATCACAGGGCCATCGTACGTACATCGTCTTCCTGGGGTGAAGCCATTGAGGTGTTGATTGATGTCTTGTTGAAGCTTGCCAAGCCTGGAACTTGCAACCGGCTGAGACCTGACGAGAGTCACGTGCCTTCATGATGTGAACCATTACCGCCACCACTTGTTCACTCTTAATTAAACCTTCCACATCCGCCTCCGATACTTGGTTCCTTTCCTGCCCTCCTCGAAGCCTTGTACGTATACATCTGAAGCCACCAAATCGCTTTCACGCATCCTCCACTTTAAGCAACTATCCACGTCCTTCTCTATCCTTCTGCGACACAAAGCTCCGCCTTTGCCCGTGTCCGTGCCGCCTCCAACGAACTCTCCTCCCTTTCACTAGATCACCCACCACTTTCACACACCATGGCGACCCCCGCCGCCACCAAACGTCTAACCAAAGAATACGCCACGATATCCAAATCCCCACCCCCGTACATTGTCGCGCATCCCTCGGAACGCAACATCCTCGAATGGCACTACATCCTCACCGGCCCGCCCGATACCCCTTACGAAGGCGGCCAATACTGGGGAACTCTCATGTTCCCGCCCGACTACCCCTTCGCGCCGCCCGCAATTCGCATGCACACGCCGTCGGGCCGCTTCCAGCCTTCGACCCGCCTGTGTCTGAGCATTTCGGATTTCCACCCAAAGAGCTTCAATCCAGCGTGGGAGGTTAGCACGATTTTGACGGGCCTGCTGAGTTTCATGACAAGCGAAGAGATGACAACAGGGAGTGTAAGAGCGAGTGATCAAGAGCGGAAGTTGTTTGCGCAGCGGACAAGGTGGTGGAATAGCACGGGTGGGGGTTCGAAACAAACACCCACATCAACATCAAACTCGTCGAATACCCGCGGCATAGGCGCGATCAAAGCTGGTGACGGCGGCGCGAAGTTCAGAAATGAGTGGCCGGAGATCGACGAGGAGAACGCGAAATGGATGAGGGAGAAACGGATCAACCCCGCGACGGGCCTGCCGATGCTGACGCAGAGCCAGCAGCCGCATTGTTTGCCGGAGGTGGCGGGGCTGAGGAGACGGCCTGCGGGGAGCGCGACGGGGGTCGGGGCTGTAGTGCAGGGCGGGCAGGTTGCGAGGGAGGCCGGGCAGAGTTGGCTCGGACGGAATAAGTGGAGGATTGTGTTTGGGACGCTGTTTACGTATATTTTGGTTGCGCGGATGCTGGGGGATGGCGCGGTGTCTGTGGCTGGATAGACGGGTGGAGGGCGACGAGAGAGTTGATTTTCTGGCCTCATGATGGTGGTTTCTTTGGGGTTTCAAGCATATGGGCGGTCAGGGATGGAAGGATGGAATGGAATGGCACTTGGGATACCATTCTGCTCTGCACAATCAACGCAAGGTTTGATACGGTACTCAAGCGTACAATGTACGATTAATAGGACCAGCCCGAGGTCCAACGCTTCAACATAGATGCTCCTCTAGCGAGACATAACTCCCTTCACACACTTTTCTCAATTCTAATTTGCCCAAGTCTACAAACGTTACCCTCTTTAATACGTTCCTGTGCCGAGAATGAGAACATAACGCCGCTATCCTCTGGTTGTATGTTACACTGCTCCATACTCGCACATGCGAGGAGAATCACCAAGTTTCGGGTTTGCCAGGCAAGAGGACTAAATGTGCCCTAGTAAACTCTACTGCATATGCCGACACGCCGTTATAGCCTCTTAAAGGATCCGACGTACCCCTGTTGTTCTCCTCAGACATGGGAACACGCTGTCTGCCCTTTCAAGTTTGAAACCTCCTCTTTAAAGAAGTCTTTCTTCACCGGGAACATTGTTCTAGATCGGCTCATGTCGCTAGCGTCCGCCCAACGCATTTTGTTAGAAGCCGTCCGAAATCTCATTTGGCCATTGAGGTATACACAATTGTCCCGCATGTCTCCCTGAATACGTGTGTATGCAGTCCCGATCTTGCGACGAGTTACTTTGTCATTTGCTGAATGTACGCATCCTAGAGGCGGCCACCCGTTCTTCTGTCGTTGTACCCCTAACTCTTTCTATTCCTAGAACCCACCACATTTCTTTAACTCTCTGACCCATGTTCCCGGTCGCCATTTTCCTACCCGCCTTAGCTTATTCCGCCCATTCCGCCCGTGATTCCTTCTCACCGGAACCCCATAGCGAACCGGCGCCACCAAACCGTTTCCGCGTCGATGAACCATGGTGCTGCGCTCTCGATCAGCTGCTCGGGCGTGATCATGTTCATTGGTTCGAGGAAGCCGAGTGCGAGGATGAAGACGTCGCAGGTAGTGAGCGTTGTGCGGACGAAGACGCTAGAGGTGATACCGTGGGGCATTCTGACTACCGTGGGGTCGATGTGGTGGTGTTACAGTCTGTCTGGAGTTTGTCTGGAGGTGGCTGGACCGAGAGGACGTAGGTGTCAGTGGAGATTTTTTTTATCTTGAGTAGATGCCAACGCCGTTGCCCTCTATGGTGATCTTGAAGAGAAGTTACCGATGGTCTAGGCAGGTATTCAAGGTCCGGCTGGACGATGCGAAGTTGTAGGATGATGGTAATGAACGAAGTCAGGACAAGGAAGTCCGTATGGTAATCGAAACTGTATTATGCTCATGGAGACAGTCGTAGATAAGAGATGACAGCTGAGCAGTTGGCCACTTCTGTTTTCAGGGCCCTTGTAATTCTGCTGCCCGGCTCGATAGATGTACGGTGTACTTCACCGCCTGCTTCCTCTTGATTGTCTGGCCTTGCTGAGTTGAACTTCTCACTTTTTCCCTCATTCAGCGTTGTATACGAAGGCTTCTTGAATGTCCTGGTGTTTCTCTTCTTGTCCTAGTTCCAAGTTGAATGGATGGTTCTTCTGATTGGAGATACAAGTTAGCACGCGCAGATACCGGTAGCTTTCGCAATGCTGAGCGCGTGCTTATACCCAGGATTTTGGTTCCACAAGAGCAGAAGGGTGGGTACTTACGGGTGGCGACAGTAAGCTTAAGACAGCGACATAAGATCCGACGACAGCGCAAACAGCAATACCTCGCAAGATACAACGTCAGACACAACGAAAAGTGTTCGTACAAGTACACGTATACGTACTTTCCCATCCTACACCCTTTATTATTTTGGAGTGACACTGAACAGCGGTAGCTCAGCTGCCACCATCAGCAGATCCACCACCTGCATGCAGGAGGCTGAGATCTCCCATGCCGTCCCACCCAATGGGGGCAGTGGGACTGGGGGGATGGCCCTCAGAGTTGAGAGATAGTGTTGCGCAAGAGGTGGCTTTCTGGTGGCCATTTCCGTGATTGTTCTTAGAGTTACGAGGGTGCAGGGCGCTATATGTGACGATATGTGATGTCTCTTTCGATTGGCATGGTGGTTGGGTTGGGGATGCTGGCTAGTCGAATGCTACACTTTGCGGTTGGCTCGCTTGCGTATGTTGTGCAGCGAATTAGAGTACGAGGCGCTGGGGTAGAGAGCTGGAGTCGACTTGGTGGTTCCAGAATGAGGAATCTTGGGCGGGAGTGGCGGAGGCATACTGAGGCGATATGCAGGGAAAAGGGATAGATGGACGTGAGGAATTACTAATGAGAGCCGCAGTCGAATGGTGTTCAGAAGTGCTAGATCTCCTATCGACTGTGACCATGGGGAGCGATGCTTTGAGCTTACAGAAGAGGTCTAGAAGGGATCGGAGGCTAGGACAGCTGTGGTGGTTGCAGGATGGGCCGCGATCTTCGCCATTAACCTCCCAGCTAGTGTAGCAAACCGCATGTGCAGCCTCGTCTAAGGGTTCAGAGTCGCTCAAACCACGTGTGCGCTTCATTCCTTTGATAAGACCAGATCTGGGAGGCTTGTCATTCGCTCCTCATTGTGCTGAGGGTGCAAAACTGCAGGAGCTTCTTTTGATCCCGCAGGCTCCTATCAAATGCTGTGCGATGTCAGGTGAGACCGCTCGTCCGGCATCTCCTCACGGAAATGTTCTGGAATCATGTCGTGTTGGTTATTCTCGTCCACCTCTTCATTCTTTCCATGCACAGAAAACGATTACGTAATGGTATATAGCCCAATGCATATGTCACCACCGTTTGTACGCGGGAATGCCAGACATAAAAGATATTAGGTTTATCGTCGAACAGGAAGAAAAAATTGATGTACAAGCCGCTTTCGTACTCCTTACCCTGAATACGCGAGCTGCTGACCGTTGCTATTGGGCGTGTGTTTGGCTTGTACCGAGACTTATCCAGGGTACCGAGACTCATCCAGGGTTGCTCTGCGCTGTGCGCTAGAAACCATCATCGGAGTTGGTCGGTGGTGTCGTGAATATGGCAGTCCAATCGAATTTTGCATGGCGGCCCTTCTCGGTTAGAACGCACAGACAGCGCGTGGATTGCATGCTACCAACTGCGAGGGAAAGTTTCCAGAGACCCGCAGATCTAGCTACTGAGCAAAGCAGACAATTGTGTCCGGCATCAGTTCCTTGCCTGGAGGGAGTCTGTCAGGTACTCAACTTGTCTCGTCGGGCAATACACCGATGTATCTCCGTGGCCTGATGTGGATACCATCACTCCCAGCCCTGGTGCCGTCGGCGCGTCCAGGAGGAGATATCGAGCCGCATACTCGTTTGGTGTTAGTCTTTTCGAAATGCGTTCTGATGTGCGATGAAGCACTTGTGTCCGTCGTGGCGAGTCGAAGAGTGCGAGTGCGATGGCTGGCAGACAGCCCTGAGCCTAGGCTGTTTCGAGAAGATTGGGCGGGACAGGGCGGCAGCGCCGTTGCAGTGGCGCTCCAACGTCGTTCACTCACCCTCCCCCTCCTATCGAACTTCCTCAATCTGTCGAGAAGCGTGACACGGCAGATTATAGCTCGGGCTTGGGCGCAGGGCAAACATCAGGGCCATGTGTCTTGGCGCTGACCATCTCCGCATATCTTTGGGAGGGGTGAGGGGAGCTCTCGTCACGACCGGATCCTAGCCGAGAAGGATCGTCTGCAAAAACCGAGAAACAGAGCAAGGTGTCGCCGATGGCTGTGGCGTGGCCTGTGCAACGAGGATGCTCTGTTTGCAACGGTAACTTGAGCTCCGCATAGCTACCCAACATGGCAAAGCGCGGTGCGACCTGAGGTGATCGCTCATTCGACTCCTCACTACTGTTAATACATTTCTGGTCATTTCACGTTATAGTTGTTGTAAGGATTCATCTCCTCGGACTATCCTCCGCCCCAGAAACCCCGCATCAAGCATGGCCTTTGCCTTCCCTGTCCACAGTCACGCGTCTCGCATTCATGTTGATGGTTTCACCGCATTGTCCCAATCTCTCATGCCTCAACCCTAGTGTGTTGCTCGCGGTGCCACCCACTCGATGGTAGCGGGTAGTACCGATGGGCTCTGGAGCATGGTATCGGGTGGGCGACTGTATATCAGACCATTGGAGGGTGGTTTTGCATGCAATATCGGCCGACCAAACCCTGTGGTTCACCAGGATTATGCCGCTGCCCGAGCAGTTTGCTGTCCAGGTGAGAGGGCCTATTTGCGGGGAAATGGTCTGGTCGTTGTCCATCACACGGAAACGCCTACGGCCTGCAGTGGCGGGCAACGGCTTCGGGTGAAAGAGAGTGAATGCTAACGGGCTTGGCGCCCAAGGCCACACGCAGAAAAGACCTCGCTACGTCACGCGAGGGCCGGCGTCCGCATAAAAGCGTACACACCCCGCACACCTACGACCTCTCTTCACAACTCAAGCTTGACTCTACCTCTGACTGTGGTTGTACTGGTCAAGATGAAGGTAGGCTCTCTCCCCATTGTCCTTTTCTGTGCCATTGGCGCTCTATTGACAACGGGTAGACCTTCTATAACGTATATGCAATTTGTAGCTTCGCCGCCATTGGCGGTGGGCTCTTCGGCTTCGATATCAGCTCCATGTCTGGTGTACTTGGTACCAACGGCTACAAGAACTACTTCGGCAACCGTAAGCATATGCCTCGCGT
The DNA here is from genome assembly GCA_001599595.1 of Beverwykella pulmonaria. Taxonomy (NCBI): domain Eukaryota; kingdom Fungi; phylum Ascomycota; class Dothideomycetes; order Pleosporales; family Melanommataceae; genus Beverwykella; species Beverwykella pulmonaria. The sequence goes on from BCHH01000002.1 coordinate 1,201,634, forward strand.
TTGCGGACAACATACAGCTTTTCTGACTCCCTTTAGCCACTGGGTATCGCCAGGGCGGCATCACCGCGTCTATGCCTGCAGGCTCACTCTGCGGAGCACTTGCTTCGTCATTCATAGCTGACAAGCTCTCTCGTCGAACTGCGATTCAGATCGCTTCCATCATCTGGATCCTTGGTTCCATTCTCCAGACGTCGTCTAATGGCGTGGCGCTGCTCTGCGTCGGTCGTGTCGTATCCGGTGTTGCCATTGGTATCTGCAGTTCCATTGTCCCCGTCTACCAAGCAGAGATCGCCCCCAAGGAAATCCGTGGGCGTGTGGTTTCTCTTCAGCAGTGGGCAATCACCTGGTAAGCTTTATGACTCACTCCCATCGGATGCGTTTAGGCGTGCCACTCCGCACTCCATCCCTAAAAATCTCACGTATTCCATCCTTCTACAAACCTGCACCGCACCTGCCCATAACAGCAGAGTTCCACGTCTGACTTGTGCTTAGGGGTATCTTGATTCAGTACTTCATCCAACTCGGCGCCAGCTACGCTGATGGAGGAGCCAAAGCCCCTGACCAGGGCACTGCTGCATTCCGCATCCCATGGGCTATCCAAATGGTTCCCGGCTTTATCCTCTTCATCGGCATGTTCTTCTTTCCCTACTCGCCCAGATGGCTCGCTTCCAAAGATCGCTGGGAGGAGTCTATCCAGGTCCTCGCCAAACTTCACGGCAGCGGTGACGTTAATCACCCCAAGGTGCTCGCCGAGTACAAGCAAATCGAAGACGCTCTGCGATTCGAACGTGAAGTTGCGGCCACCAGCTACGCGGCCCTCACTGAGCCGAAGATCTTCAAGCGCGTTATACTAGGCATGTCTATCCAAATGTGGAGTCAGCTCTGCGGTATGAATATCATGATGTACTACATTGTCTACATCATGAAGGGCGCGGGCATTGCTGACGAGCTGGTCACTTCATCCATCCAGTACGTCATCAATGTTACTATGACCCTCCCAGCAATCCTCTGGCTCGACCGCACCGGCCGTCGCCCATCTCTTCTCCTTGGTTCATTCGGGATGATGACCTTCCTATTCATCTCGGGCGCAATTCAAGCTTCCTACGGCCGCCACAACGACGACCCTGACCTCAAAGAAATCTCCTGGATCGTCAAGGGCCACCCATCCGCCTCCAAGGGCATCGTTGCTTGCTCGTACCTGTTCGTCGCTACCTTCGCCACGACCTGGGGCCCTACATCCTGGACTTACCCGTCTGAGATCTTCCCAGCCAAGGTCCGTGCCAAGGCTGTGTCGCTCGCTACGGCGTCGAATTGGACGTGGAATATGGCACTCGCCTTTGGTGTGCCCCCACTGCTTTGGAAGATCAACTGGAAAATGTATATGATCTTTGCTGCGTTTAATGGCGCTGCGCTGGTTCACGTGAGTCTACTTCCTACTTCCCCCATCACATCAAGGAAGGCTGCTAATGGAATTGCGAAATAGATGTTCTTCACTGCCCCTGAAACCAAAGGCCGCACATTGGAAGAAATGGACTCCGTTTTCGAGATTCCTGCCTGGCACACGTCCAAAGTCCCTGCCTCGACCCTCGAAAAGATCGCCAAAGATATCGAGGCTGGGGAGCTCAAGGTGCAGACCAAATTCGGTGGGTCGACTGCGCATCGCGAGACTGTGGAGCCGAGCACACCTCCGCGAGTCTGAATGCAGACTATTTCTACGTCTGGGTGATGTGGCGTGGATCACGTTAGAGGGTGGGTCATAGAATGGAAGCACGAAAAGATGTTGGAGGAGTAATGGGTGGGAGGGACCGTACGGGTATTCGATGGTTCGGAGTTTGCTTACTTCCCCGCTTGGGTGTCATGGTTGGCTGAATGTGGATACCCTTTTCTTTAACGGTTGGCTATGCTTAGCCGGCGTTTCTTCTCCTCTCTTGAACACATTGACTGTCATAGTATTGCTCTAGTACAATGGGATTATCATCCTTTTCAATGTCGCTTCTGTTCCCTGTGGTGATCCTTGGTATCAATAAATGCCCTGATGAAGAAGTTATTTGATAGCCATGCGGCAAATATTACGCAGATAGAATAGGTTTCTTATCCCAATGGAGTATCATACCAGGGCTACTCTATTCTTGCACAAAGTCATCCCAACTACTTGGCTCGCTGTGGCCGCAATGTAGCAGGACTTTAACCCCTCGAACTTAATAAAAAGAATCTGCTAATACGAGGCAGATGGAATTAGAGTGTATACAAGATGACTAAATAACAACGGTACAGACTATCATGGGTGGCCACATTACTGCCGTATACAAAGCAAATGGCCTATCATAAGTAGATCAATCGGTTTCCCCTTTCTTTCCTTACAATTTCATCCGATTGATTATAGAGTACGGAAAGTTGAGGCCTAACGTCAGAGCTTTGCTTTGGAGCATGATGAATCGGTATCATGCCCATGGGTAACTTAATCTTCGGGTCGTTAATCGTCAAACCAAGGCCACAGTTACTTGGCTAGAAATAACGACCATAGCTATGCATAAGCATCCCGTCCCCAAGACCATCCTTGATCGCGTTTTTGGCTAGTAGCCCAAGAACATCGAATAGACCATAGTTGATCTTGATAGGAATGAATCGTTGACGTACCAAAAGCGCGGCGGATAAAGGAATTTGACACCCAATCATTGAGGATAGGAGCCAAAGCGTTCTAAGTAGCTTTGGCGTTGCGTTGGTCATCGGTCTATAGACGAAATTCTGAGCTGACTGCTTCAAAGAATACTAACCGCTGTGGTAGGCTCTCCATAGCATCTTCAACACCTTCTGAGCTTCAAGAAAACACAGTTATACAATCATACGTAAAAGCAGATGTATATGGACAGTTACAGTTAGTGTCAAAGTGAGCTGTACTGATATATTTTTGTCCAAACCCTCAAAATCAACCTCTAATTTTAGAGGCAACGCCCGCAAGATAGAGAAGCGTCCAAGCCAACCTAACATGGTTTATAATGGGAGACAGATCTGCTTAGATGCGGAAGTGATAATATAACGGATCAAGTGCCTGTTGTTAAGGTGGTGGTCACTGGTTTCGATACCCTGCTATTCTTTGAACGGTTTAGGCTTATCCAGATGTAGCTAGTTGATCTTGGTCAGACAGCTTATAAACTGCTCTGACTTGATCTGTCCCAGAACAACGCAGTCGCCATATGATCATTGTCCCCCATCAGAAAAACCCTTACATTTTTCATAAAGAATTTTGACCGTCGGATTCAACCTAGTTGTCATCGACGGCATAGAAAGACTAAGCAGTACTGGTATGCAAAAGAAAAGTGGACGTTATCAGATCCAATCCTGCGCCACCACAGATCCGATCCAACGTCCACATATGCATGGCCGTTCACCAACGCCAACCCTTTTCATTAACAATCAGAAAATAACCTTCCTTCCAGACTCTATTATACCCCGAGCGCCCAACGCTATCACTCCATGAGCCACCCGAGCTCACCATGACCCAAAGTCAATTCTCTAGATTAGAAATGAGTTCAAAATCCAACCGAGTTCCTCGCCTCGATGCCCGTACTCTTCTCTCCATCTTCCATGTTCGGCATCGGCGATAGCATCGGTTTCTCAACCACGTCGTCGAAGATCTCACCCTCAGGCTGCATACCCCTCCCCACAGCTTTCAGAATCCTCCACGCGCGGCGGAACTCATCCCTGATCGCCACTATTCCATTGTGAGTGACCGTCCTCGCGACATTATGATCGAGCTCGAACGGGTCCTCGATAGCGAACAGATATCGATGTCGAACCTCCTTGCCATTTGAAACCGTCGTTTTGGCGCCCGTCCAGCCCTTGTCTTGCTTGGTGCGCAGTCCGCCTTGTGTACGAAGAGATAAGACTTCGCTAGTCCAATAGAAAGAAGGTGGACGGGGACCGTAACCGTAGCCGCCCAGGCTGGCGAAGTACTGGAAGAAGCCGCGGAGAAGAGCGCCGATGGACTGCGTGTTCTGTGACAGTTGGCCGAGACGGGCAGCCTTCATAATCTCTTGCTCGTCGCGCCAGAAGCAGACGGAGTAACCCTGAATGACTGTGTCTTCGGGCATCTGCTCCTCGAGGTCGTTGAGGTAGGTAGGTCGACGGTAAGAGAGCTGGAGGTTGGGGCAGACGGGGGGGTGTGCGATGTTGACGAGGTAGTGTAGAACCATGAGGACCCAGCCGTAGCTGCTGAGTGTGCCGGAATAGCTGCTATTTATTTTGCGGCGCTTGGCCCAAGATTTGACGAAGAGGACCATGGGGCGGACGCGCGGGTCGCAGAGGGAGTAGCAGCGGAGGAGATGTGTGTTGTGGATGCCTAGGGGGTTTTCAAAGTTGATATCGCATTGAATGCCTACCCCTGTTTTGGGGAAGTCGAGGGGGCCGAGAACTTTTTCTCGTGTCCATGGCCTGTCGTAGTGGGGTTTCTGTTCCTTGTTATTGTTGGATTTGTTTTCGTTTGAGTCTTGGGTTGCGGTTGTGGGAGTTGGCAAGCTTTCTTTCTTGGGACTGCTAATCTTTTGGCTATTCGCTTTACTCTTATTCAAGGCTTTTGCAACATCTTTGAGATTTTGCGCGGTACCTGGCTGTGGCTCGAGCAGAGCCTTGGATTCAGCGGCGAGCTCTGGAGGAGGAGGCGGCGCCGGCGGTGGGTACTGCTCTATCTCTGGGAGCTCATCCCATTTTTTCCGTTCATTTAATAGTGCCGTATAAAGTTCTTCGGTAGGGTTTTGGCACACTTTCAAAATCGGAACTCGTGTTCGCGTGAGCAGACGCGCTCCTAGCTTATCATCCAGGATTGCTCTCTCCAGTAAGCGCGGAATTTCTGGGTCGATTGTTGTTTCGTGTGACCTCGCAGGATCCTTCCACGTTGGGATGATGGCTAGATCCATATCTGATCCTGGAGTAGCAAAGCCCGAAGCAAGACTGCCAAAGCCAGCGAGGGCGATCGTCGCGATGTCACCTGAGTAGTTCTCGGCGAGCGTTTTCTTACAGACACCTTCCAGATATTGTCTAAATGCCTCCTTTTGCTTGAGTTCAGTCTCGTCTATTTCGACCTTCAGTATTTCATGCGCCGCTAGGCGATCAAGGTATTCAATTTGAGCGATTGGGTCTTCGGTGGCCTGCTGGTTCATGTGTTGATACTGCGTTTGTAAAGTATATTGGCGCGGAGCATACTGAGGGCTTGGGGATCCTGGGGCGCTATTGCGAGGCTCATTGTTGTGGCGTGGTCGCTGGAGAATTTTCGGGGTATGCCCATCAGTTGCAGGTACCTGTCCAGGGAGGGGATTATGTTGGCGGGCTTGTCGTGGAGGCCTGGTAGAAAAGGTACGGTGTTTGACGGAGGTTGTTGATTCATGTTGGACTACATTTACAGCACCTTCTTGGCCTGGAGATTGAGGATGCGCCTGAACCCGTGGCTGTGATTGCTGGTTTCGATTGCCCCTGTAAGTTGAGTCATTTCTTCCACGAAATCCTGGTGAGGTAGCTGTTGTTGCAGGCAAACCCGGATGTTGGTTCTGGTCGACTTCATTGGGAGCATTCCTCCCTCCACCTCTGCCTCTGCCTCTGCCTCTGCCTCTACCTCTGGAGGGGCCTCCGCGACCTCGTTGATTGTGTTGCTGGTTTCCGCGGTGAGGAGATTCTTGGTTAATCTGGCTGCCTGGAATTATGACACTACTCAGCATCATGTTCCGCAGTTGGGCTTCCAGGTTCGCGGTTGCTTGGGGACCAGAAGCCATGATGATAGTTTTAAGTTGAGGCGCAGGGTTGTTGGTGTTGAAGCCGAAGATTGGACGCAGTCAGGAACTCAAAGAGGTAGAATGCGGGAATCTGAAGGCCTGACACTCCCATTCTTGATTTCAAATTTACAATGAGAGGAGCAAATCCGACGGTTTACTTCCCAGGGTGTTGCTCATGCGGCACGAGCCTACTGCTGGCGGCAGAACAGTCGCGTGGATTTTCGGAAGGCGATTGATCTCTTTTAGTATATACCTCCTCGATGGTCCACGGGAATCCGACACCTGTCAGAGAAAATGTGGGCGATGGTTGCGTATAGAAGGTTCAATATTGGCAATGAGTCCTGCGGCGTTCACTTCACAGGCGGGTTTTCGGATCTACGATCTCAGCTCGCACTTGACGAGTGCGGACTAGCGTGCCAAGCCCTGTCTAGGTTGCTAGACGTCGCTGTCCCAAACCTCCTTCGACAAAGCGCGCTCTGTCGGTCTTTATCACAGTCTCGCCCACTCTCCTCCTTCACTCTTCCACTCTTTCCCGCCCACCCACATTCTTTCAGCAAGTATACCCAGCCGCGCCCCCGACTGCCACATCCGACCGCGAGCCGCCCCGCGAAGGTGCGCGCGCCTTCATCATGAACGGAAACTCTCAACCTCCTGGGGCAGCCTTCGCTGCAAACGGCCAACCGCGACCTTCTACGAGCACATCTCCTGCTGCACCTCCAGCTGGAGCACCCCTCGGTCCGAATGGCCAGCCCCTCCGCCGTCGTCGTCCGCGCCCAAAGGTTGATCCCATGCGCCCTGCCTACAGGCCGCTGAAGCAGATTGCAAAGCCCATCGTATCTCTTACACAGATGAACGAAGCCGCAGCATTGCAAGATTCGGGTTCCGGGTCGGCTGCCCCTGATACGTCAAAGTCGATGGAGGATTTCCGACGGGAGTATCTAGCAGCGGGTGCTAAGATGTTACCTCTGGTTGTCACGAGGGGCGATTTGAAAGATCTGCGACATCACGTCATGCGACTCAACAGCAAAGTTCGGACTGATATCCAAAACGAGGAGCAATTCACTCCTCCGATCCGACTACACCGTCGCGACCCACGCGCTCCGCCGAGCGGCGTGGGAACCGTTGTGGAGGATGAGGATACAAAGGAGGACGTTGAAGAGAGCAAGGAACGCGAGCGTCTCGAGATACAGAAAGAAGAGCGGCGCAAGATCCGAGAGGAGAACCAGGCCAAGATTGCCCCTTCTGCGACCAAGAAGCCCCCAGCGTTCCAGAAGAAGACGGAACAAAAGTATCGTCCCGACGATACCCCCGAGGCCAAAAAGCGACAACTTCTGCGCTACGAGGAGACACTGCCCTGGCATCTCGAGGACTTCGAGAACAAGCAGACTTGGGTCGGAGCTTACGAGTCGGAGCTTTCCGAGGCACACATTATGCTTACTACCGACTACATTAATGGCATGGACGTCATGCAAATGGCACCGATGGAGCGCTGGTACCGGTTCACAGTCAAAGGCAATTTGAAGCAACCGACAGCAGACGATGCAGACAACGCGTTGGAAAAGAAAGTTAAAATGCCCCAGTTCTTGAGTAAAATCGAGCAACGTAGCATAAAGAGGGAGCAGGATGCGGTACAAGGCAGAGGCGGACGAGGCATGAGGACTCGTGTGGGCGGTGGAGACGATGACGAAGGCGCAATTCGACGACGAACAGGAGACGACGATATACCCACCATCAAGCGCGAAGCGGACGCAGATGATATTGACTTCAACTTGGAGGACGACTTTGCCGATGACGAAGAAGGATTAAATGGTCTTTTCGAGGGTGATGAGGCCGAAATCAAGGACTCCACCGAGCGGCTGAAGCGTGACCAGCTTGCAGCCTCTGCATTTGACCTGCGGAATGAAGCGGAGATTTACCGCCAAGAAGAGCAGGAACGCAAGGATGCAGAAGCACAACGGAAGCTAGAGAAATCTCTCCGAAAAGCACTGATTAAGCGAGAAAAGAACATTGAGTACGACGATCGTTCCGATTCGAACCCGTACGCGTCGTCTTCGAGCGATTCTGACACGGACTCGGAGACGGAGAGGCAGAGGGCGAAAGAGGAGGAAGAACGGAAGGCAGCTGAGCAGAATGGGAAGGCAGCGGAGGCTGATAAGGCTGCATCCGGCACATCGACAAAGGGATCCAACACTCCGTCAAGCACCCATAAATCCCTCGATCCCAATAAGAAGAAGCGGCCCGGTTCACCGAACTTGTCCGAAGCGAGTGGCAACGAGTCGTCTCGCAAGAAGCACAAGAAGAACCGTGAAAAGAACCTAGATGGATCGCGCAAATCCTCGCTCGCCCATGTAAACGATGGCTCAAAGCGTGGGGCCGCATCTGGCAGCGATAGCGAAATGACCGATGCTGGCCGAGTGAAGAAGCATAAGCTGAAAGTCAAACTCACCAACAATGCTTCGCCGAGTGGCAGTCCTGGCGGGAGCCGTGCAGGGAGCCCAGCTGCTTCACAAATGAATGGAAGCAGGGCGGGTAGTCCGGCGGCCCCTGGCGCCAACGCCATGTCTCCCCGTAAGTTTCCTGCAATCCTCAAGACTACGGAGATCTACTAACACCAAGGCAAAAATAGAAAATCGTCTCCCCTCAGCAAGCGAGATATACAAAGCGCTCCCTGCTGAAGGCATGACGATTCAGAAGTTGATTGTTGCATTCAAAGACCGAGTCGATAAGACAAACACCCAGCTCTTCATCCGACTCGTCAAAGCAGTTTCCAGCTTTGATAAGCAGCGGAGCTGGCTCGTTCCCCTTCCCCAGATGCCATCAGATGAACAGATTAATGCGATCATGAAGGGTCAAAAAGCAGCCCCGACGAAGAGTGCAGCGGCAAGCCCATCTTGAGAAATTTGGTTTATTTACAGCGTGTTTGGCGAGGCGTTACTTAGATCGGCCGGTACCGCCCATCTTCAATTTTTGCTAACGGTAGTTGGGCCTTAGCTTCATATTACGTTCTCTCACCTTGCGACACTTTGGTGTCTTTCTGCCCCACTGCAGCATTGTGTATTTAGTTGACGGTGATCTGACTTGTCATCAAGCTATCGGAGAGGATGTATAGTGCAAAAAATCAGAATGAGGTTGCTCAAAGTTGGCGCAAGTGGGTCTTTGTGAAGCAATCCATGGATGACTTATCATCGTGAAAGCGAACTACGGATGTATGCAGGTGCTAGGTACATGAGGGATTGGTAAGATAGCGGGCGGGTATCGGCACGCAGCTCCTCAATTGCTTCACCGTCGGTAACGACGCTTTTTTCCTGTTGCTTATACTTTGCGCTGTGGGCATTGTGGTTACAGTCGATCCAACTTGCGTCTCATTTCTTCAAGTCGGACAGCCGTCGAAGGGCCTCATCGCGAAACGTCACAATGACGTCCGACCCCGAGCGAGAAAAGCCCGAGGCCGAAACAACGCCCATCAGTCTCATCATCGCCACTTCCTCCACCTCAACACCCACATCAAGCTCTCCATCACTATCTCCAGACCAATCTCCAACCAATCATCTTCCAATATGGCACAGAATTTACAAAATACTAGCATGGACGCCATCCCGCTGCCGCTGGAACCCCTCGCACCCGCCGCAGTTCTCAATGGGCATGAATGTGCTGTTCGCGTTTGCGGCGGGATTTACCGTTGCGAATTTGTACTACAATCATCCGATTTTGAATGTGCTTGCGGAGGATTTTGGCGTCAAGTATGAGAAGGTGGCGCAGATTCCTACCGTGATGCAGGTAAGCCAAATAAGTACCTTGACAATGATGTAGAGCCCGAGAATAGAGAAGGAGATGTGTGAGGGACGGTGTGAAAGAATATTCTGATGCGATGACAGGCCGGATACGCGGCGGGACTGCTGTTTCTGTGTCCGTTGGGGGACCTATTGCCTAGGAGACCGTTTGTGGTTGGCTTGGTAGGGTTTACATGTATGATGTGGTAAGATAAGTTTTCGTTGAGATTTCTTGTTAAAGTCGTGCTTTCATAATTCGAACCGCTTTTCTTCAACGACTCATATCTACGCTTCTTCGACAATGGTACGCGTCCATCCCTGGCGTGATGGGCTTCTTAAAAAGAATACTACTGTCCTCTCCCTCTTATTTTATACACATCCCCTCTCGTTTCCGCGCCCCTCGTTCGGTAGACATTGGTCCTGGTCACTGGTGAAGAACAAGGATTTGTTCCATTATCCAACGTTGCGTTTGTTGTAAAGCCGGACGTGCTGTTTCAGTAGACATTCCAAGCAATACATTACTAACCACAACATGTAGGCTTGGCCTCTGCATCACGAACGACCTCCGTGTTTTCACAGCCATATCCTTCATCGTAGCCATCACAACCGTAACCCCGCAACTCATGCTCCCCTTAGTCGGCGACCTCGCTCCCCCTCACCGCCGGGCGGCTGCCCTCAGCGTTGTAGTCTCTGGGCTGATGCTCGGTATCCTCGTCGCGCGCGTGCTGTCCGGCACAATTTCCAACTTTGTCACCTGGCGCGCGGTGTACTGGATGGCGTTTGGTCTGCAAGCCCTCATTTTCATCTCGTTGTGGTTATTCATGCCGGACTACCCGTCAACGAATCCGAGTGGACTGAACTACTTTCAACTTCTCTGGACCATTGTAATCATGCTTGGGAAACACCCTGTGCTCGTTCAGGCTTGCGTTGCGGGATTTTTCACGTCGGCGACTTTTACCTCGTTCTGGACCACATTGACCTTCCTTCTCGCTGGGGCGCCGTACCATTACACGCCCTTGACAATCGGGCTATTCGGATTAATAGGCATAGCAGCTATGCTCACCGGCCCGCTCTACGCACGCACTGTCACCGATCGTTTCTTACCACACCTCTCCGTCCTCGTAGGCCTGTCTTGTTGCTTATTAGGCATCTGTCTAGGTACTTATCTCGGCACGTTTAGCATTTCCGGTCCGGTCCTGCAAGCCTTCCTGCTCGACTTCGGCATGCAGAGTGCGCAGATTGCGAATCGCTCTTCGATATATGCGGTTGAGCCACGGCGGAGGAATGGCGTGAATACTGCATTCATGGTAGCTACGTTTTGCGGGCAGCTCGTGGGCACAGCCGCGGGGAACCACATTTATGCGAGAGCCGGGTGGATTGGATCGGGTAGTGCGAGCGTGGGATTTATTGGCGGCGCGATTTTGACAATGTGCGTGCGAGGTCCACACGAAAATGGATGGTTTGGGTGGAGTGGAGGATGGAGCATGGTTAAGAAAAACAAGGGGAGTGCGGATGGGAAGACGAGTGAGGTTGCTCATCATACCGAGGGCGTAAAAGTGGATGAGGAGGCCGGTATGGGTGGGGAAGCAAAAGCTTGGGCAGAAATGGCGGCGGAAGTGGGGAATGAGGACCCGTTGAAGGAGGGTAGTGTGGTAGAGAAGGAGGGAGGATGTGGGAGTGAGAAGAGCAGACGGTCGAGTAAGGACGATGAGATTAGGCCTGTGAAGATTTGAGTACATGCATTGATTCACAATGGGTTTGAGTTCTTGGATAGACTTTGTATTTTCACACACTCACTCACACCTACTCACCCACTCACACAGCACGAGCATACAAAGAGGCATTTCCAGAATTTTCCCAAATAGAATCCATATTTAAATATATCCCTCGCTATCCTCTATGATTCTCACAAACTCGCGCCTTCTTCCCACTCATCGCATATGCAAAAGCCTAATAACAACCACAAGTAAAGCAGCAGAAGAAAACTAGACACGCTCCGATTCGAACAGAGGATCTCACGCATCACCAATCCGCGGACTGTTAAGTCTCAAATAGTCCTACGCGTCCTTGATGTTTGTTGATAGGTGAATGTGGAATTGTTTGGTATGCAGTGAGAGAAAGGGATGTGGGCGGTAAGATAAGGTGATAAAAGGGCGAGTATCAATGGGCGGCCTAACACTCCATGGAGAGAGTAACACAGTATCCGAGCGGGACTAATGGATTTCTTATGTGAATTGTACGATACCGTAGAGGGATTTGAGAAGAGAAAAGGCATGTATAGAGATCAAAGTTTGATGAGTGAGGCGGAACTTTGTATGCATGAGCATTACACACCAACACCATTTTCACCCCTAGCCTCTAGAGACCCCGCTCTGTAAGAGATATATACAAAGAAAATGCAAGCCATGACGACTGTCCAAGCCAACAGAAATGCCTGGTATCGATGGTCTGGTATCAATGCTCGAACTCCACAAACACCAACAAATGAAATCCAACCTCCACATCTAGATTTCCTTACAGTTTACTAAAATTCCTGGTAATCATCACTACCACGCCCGCCACAACCTTGATCGCAATCCTCAGCACCCAAACCACTGTTTTGAACGCAAACGTCAAAACATTGATAATGGTTCTCGTAATCAGCGGCAGCTTATCCTCGTCCTCGTCCTTCTTCTTTTTCTTCCCCTCTTTCTTAGACTCCTTCGTTTGTGCCTGTCCATACCACTCCCCAAGCTCGATATCCTTATCCATGGACCCTTCCGATTTTGATGTCCGACCGGTAGTCGTAGACTTCAATGACCACTTCCGCAGACTAGATGCCGCCTTCTTCGTCTTATCGTTGTGGCCGCCCCAGGCCTCAAACCCCTCGACAAAACTCTCCTTGAAGGCCTTCGCTGTGCTCTCTTTCTTCACGCCTAGCCCTGCGCTCGGCGGCGGTGGCTCAAAGTTCTCCAGGCTCGCTTTCTTGCTGTGTTTCCCGCGGACAGCTTCCGCTACTGCGACGGCGAGTAAAGTGGACGCCACGACGTCAACGAGGAACGGATTCCCGAAGTGTGAGAGCGCGCCGAGGTTCAGCATTAAAGCATCGTTAGCGAAATCGATACGTGCAAGCATTGCGTCATCGGCCGCTGCGTCGGTGGCAGTGGGCAGTTGTGTGAAGGACATTTCAGAAGGCGTAATGGAGATTGGTCTGGAGTCATTGGCGAGGCTGTCCATACGGGGCGGTGGTTGGAGGGGCGAGAAGGCAGTTCCTCGGGGCGAGGTAGGGGAGAGAATGTACGGGTTTAGAATTGTAATTGATGCCTGTTTGCGTGGGGATTGGGGCGTGATAGGCATATTGTGTCCGTATATGGCGGTCATAGGTCGGGTAGAAGGTTTGTTGATGATAGAGCAGTCACCTTCGATTTGGATGGGGAATGTGCCCAGTGTGGGGTGGTGGAGTGAGTAGGTTCCTTCTGAGGGGAGATGCTGTGCCCAAGGATTGGTTTGCTGTTGGGGGGAGTCGCGGGTCCAGGCTAAGGCACAACATTCGCGTTGAGCGGCGCCCATGAGGACGTCTTCTGCGAGACGCTGAGCAGCGGGGGATGTGGCTCCGGGATCGTTAAGCGCGATGTGAGATGCGGCTGGGGAGTTTGCTGCAGCGTCGAGTGCAGCTAAAGCAGCGAGTTTGGGATATATACTGGTCAAGAGCGTCGTGGGCTCCTGTTGGAGCGGGTCGAAGTTATAATTGTCCAGTGACGGCGGAGCGATGAGATCGAGGTGAGCGACCGGGAGGACGCGTGGTTGAGTTGGGTGATGGCGTTGGATTAGGACCTCGTTCATGATGCTCTGCACTTCATAATCACCAGCGAGGTTTGACTGAGCCAAGCTGTAGAATGGGAGAGATGGAGTTGGACCAAAGGTTATAGTCGGGTTTGCTGCCGTTGCACGATGCATTCGTAGTGTGTACATCTGCACAGCTGGATCTGTCTGGCCATTGCATGACGTCCATAGGTTGTCAAGTAGATGTGATGGCGTGAAGAACGGTTTGGGTGGAGGACTCGAGGGTCCATTGTCGGTGATGTTGCTGTGAGGAATGTAGAAGTTGGGAGAGTAGGGTGATCTGCTGATTTGTACACTAGGATTGTACGTTGGGGATGCTTCAGTTGGTTTGTATGCCTGTTGGGTCAAGGGAACAGAAGGGTCGTAGACGGGGAACATGGATCGCATCGGAATCACTTCCTGTGGCGATTGGCTTTGCATGTGTGTGGCGGCACTGTTCGCTCGTACTAATGTTGGACTTGTCGAGAAGGCTGGAGAGGCGACTCGGTTGGGTTCTGGACTCGCATTTGGCGACCTCTGCTTGTATTGACCATCTTGGACTGAAAGTGCTGGCGAAGGAGCTCGAGGATCTTGAGTTCTTCGTGAAGCCTTTCTCGCAAGGCTCGGTGAAGGCACTCTTTGCCGTGGTGGTGAGTCAAAGACAGGTCTGCTTTCTTGTGGTGGTGTTCGCGTGGCCTGGGTGTTGGCGATGTGAGCCCTGGGAGGAGAAGCGATGATTGATGGAGGAGGTTCCATTGAGCTTGATGGCGACACCGGGACTGAGTTGACCTGAATAATGAGCTCATGGAAGTCGGCCGGCGCCTTCGTACTCGTTGCACTCTCCATTCTTTCTGCTGCTGGCTCTGGTGTTGGTGGTTTCACACGAAGCCGTCTATGTGGGCTCGTATGTCTTGGAGCGCGAGGAGGGGGTGGGAATAGTTGTAGTCCTGGGCCCGCCATGATGATCCGTCTCTTGTGATTAATGAGCACCGCTAAAAATACTAGACCAGAGAAGTGGAAAGACTGAGAAAAAAACCGAAAACTTTAATTCAGAAATTCACAGGTTTCAACCATGGTAGACGTGCCTTGGGAGCCGGATAATGCGTGGGGATAACGATTATAAGACGGTGCACGAACAACCCTTACCATGCCTACGGAAAAGTCTTGACTTTGCAGCAAAGCAATAGCGGTTCTCCGATGTTTCCCATGCAGAAAGGGTCCTCTTTTTGGTCTTGTGGTGTATAGGGTAATCCAATCAAGACGCACATAATCCTCGGCGCTTCTATTAAATGACAAGGCGGCGGTTATAATTTTGGTGGTTGGCTCTTTGCTGTAAGCGCCCAACGCTCGCAGCTCGCTACACCGCCAACCATGTCCAACCTGGCCCTGCCAATGCTGGCGTTCTGCATTGATTCGTCGGCGAGGCTGCATTAGCCCTGCGCACGGGCACCAATGTACGTGACGAACTGACCAGCGGCCCGTAACGACACTCTCACGGATCTATTTTGAGCCCTGAAAAGGACTCTCTTCCACGCGTGCAAGACCAACGAAGGCTCACCTGCATCCTCGTCCCCCTTCGCCGAAAGCGGGGGATGCATGTCGAGTTCTGCTTTGGGAGCGGACTGTTGATGGTTGCAATGCTGATAAAAACAAGCGATCCGGCTCTCATTGTTTCCGGATGCAAGACATATTGACCTTACGTCGCTATTTCCAGCGCACGGAAGGGAATGACAATGGCAAGTTGAAGCAACGAAAAAAGGGGAAAAAATATTTGTTCCGCGTAGAGGCATTGTCGATTGGGATTGAGGCTTGAAGAGATGCAGCCACGAGATGTGTGAGCGGTTAGGGGAATTGTAGCCGCCGAGCGAGTTCCGGTTCGATTCGTTAGCGTAAGATAGAGTAACATCTTGAATCGTGGTCTCCATTCAGATGGAGTACTATGCTTACCCGTCTATTTTGCTCATTGAAGCTCTGGCGTCAAGAATCGGATGATTGACCCCTCTCGACCGGGTCCTCTTCTTGGTCCCGAGAGAATTTGATTGCATGCATCTTAACAGCGAGCGACTCCCGATGTCAAAACCGAGACTCATGCGGACAAGCTGTCAATGGCCGACTTACCGTTTGTCGGAAATATTCCGTACAGATTTACCAGGCGACCCAGATCTAGCGTCAGGACAGGAGGATTTATTTCAACCTACGCCATCCCCTTGTATCCGCCACAAAGCAGTATCGCGGCCCTTGCAAGGTTCCCTCGAAGCTAGCGATATGCTATATATCCAAGAGCTGGTCTGTTTTGAAGAAGCCTAGAAATCGTAGAACATAAAATAAAATGCCACGCAATGTGGTCTCACGAGATCAAGATGACAATCCTTCCGTACGTGCATAACGGAATCAGGACATTCCGGGATGCAACAGGCAAGACAAGATGCCCAGATATAGAGTGCCGTAAGACGCAAGACATCAGCAAACGGTCAGGATCCAAGTGAGCGTTTCAAGACGGACACCTCGTCTCAAAGGCGGGGTGAAGGCTAGTCTCGTTCTGGGCAAGGCGCGTTAATCGCTATCGATAACCTTAATTTGGGCAAGGAAAAAGTTCGTCATGCCGAAAACCCCACCACAAGCCCACGATGCAAACCACCAAAGAACTAGAAGATGTAAGCCTTGAATACACCCTCTATAAGTCCACCCTGTCTAAACATTGGTTCCAGTTGGTCGAGTTCCTACATCATGGCAACACTCAGATTCGGCAAGTCTCGGCAGATCATCTCGTCGGATATTCGCAGACGCACACAAGCCTCTTCAAACGCAACCAACTCGAGCCAGTGAAGGACCTCAAGCTTCTAGTTAAAGACTATGCGCCGATAGCGAAGAATGCACTCACGGTGCTCATCAACATCTCCCACGATGTTGAAGTCCTTAGGAACCTTGCGAGCGACGATGCTTTCCTCGGGACGCTGCTCTCACGGATAACCGTATGTCAGTTCTCCGATAGCATAGAGTACATCGTCCAAGAGGCTGATATAGCATGGCAGTACCCGAAAGAGGAGAGTGCGAATGAAATCGCCATGCTCCTTGCTAACATGGCGAAAGACGACTCGATGCAGCGCATCCTCGATCTGAAGCGCGACATCCCCTCTGGACTTTCGACATCCAAATGGGCCGTTGACCAGCTGCTCGACTGCTTCGTCAAGGGCGCCTCGGGGGCTTACAACAAGCATGCCAACTTCGACTACCTCGCGTACTTCTTCGCCGACATGGCCAAAGTAGGCACGCTGTCCCCTCATCCGATAGGCAATGTCTGACCACAGCTCGCATAGTTCGAAAAAGGACGCTTGTACCTCACCACGCCGCAACCACACGACTCCGATATTATCCCCTTGACCAAACTCCAAGTCTTCACCGACCACGCCTCGCACATTCGCAGACTGGGCGTTGCCTCTGCGATTAAGAACGCCACCTTCCGTGTCGAAGCGCACCCCACACTCCTCTCGAACCTCTCCCCCGACCCGTCCCTTCCTCCACCCCACCAAGGCGCGAACCTTCTTCCGTATATCCTCCTCCCGCTCATGGGCCCCGAAGAGTACCCACCCGAAGACACCGACGGCATGCTCGACGAGTGTCAATTACTCGAGCCAGATAAAGAGAGGGAAAAGGACCACGACATCATGAAGACACATCTCGAGTCGTTGCTACTACTGAGTACGACGAGGGAAGGAAGAGATACATTAAGACGCGTGCAGGTCTATCCAATTATAAGGGAATGCCATATGATAGTTGAAGATGAGAACGTAAGGGAGGCGTGCGATAGGCTAGTGCAGGTGCTTATGCGCAAAGAGGAGGGCGAGGAGGAGGACGAGGTGCCGAGTGTTGGGGGAAGGATGGTAGAGCTGGATCAAGGCGGCGAGGAAGAGGAAGACGAGGATGAAAAGATTATTGACATCCTTTGATCTGATACTAGATGGTAGAACGTATGTTAGAGGTAGAGTACGTTAAAAGCAATAAACAAAACACGTATTTCCAAGAAGAGAAGAGCACAAGATTCTTAAGGCCGACTTAACCTCAGCTAGAAGAGTTATAGAGATTCTGCCTTTACTTTATTACATTTTTCAACCTACTTTGCAAGGCCCATAGTCTTTACTTTACTTTTTTAGATCTTAAACTTTTATTCTCACAATTGTTCTCCGCCGGAATGGCTGGCGAACCATTATTGAAGAATTTTGCTCAGCTGCCACATATCAATTCGCGATGGACTCGGTTCCATGCTAGGACATCCGGCTGGAAGTTCGCAGTGGGCTGCTTGTGCTACTAGTACCCTCGCAGTATTCATTATTAGCATCTCTATCACGTTTTGCCTTGCATCCCTTCCTGAGATTCGACGAACAGTTTTTGAAGGAGATTGTACTACTGCCAAAAATCTTAATACAGGCCTTCATGTCGTTATTAATGCATTAGGTACAGTGTTACTAAGTTCAAGTAACTATTGTATGCAAGTGCTATCCACACCTACGCGAGCAGAAATCGACAAAGCGCATTTGAGACAAAGCTGGGTAGATATAGGGATTATGAGCATTCGGAACATTCGCAGGAGCTCATGGGCGCGGATAACATTATAGTGCCTCTTAAGGCTTTCATCCTTACCGTTGCATTTATTGTAAGCCTTATTCAAAGTTGTGGGGTGACATCTTTTGTTTATATTTTCAGTTACAACTCGACTTTTTTTTCTCTCCATCCTAGATCATGAATATTCTATTATTGAAGCCAATAAAATTTTTGCCGAGTTAAATTCGATTGATCGCTTTAGCCAAGATAACGGACTGGCAATAAATTACAACGCATCATTACGAGCTCTGAGATGGTGCCCTAATCGAGTCGTCTATTGTGACACAGGAGAGACACCAGATCTTAGATTTGGCAATAGAAGTTGTCAAATATGAAGTTTATCACGGACAGGCTCCACTGCTATACGTTTGAAAGTGCAGATGCTTACTGGATCTTTAGAACGCTAGAAAATTCCAAGTGTATTAAGGCATACGCGCAAGACTATCAACCTCGAGGACATGTAATGCTTGCGGGAAATTGGAGACTCAACTTTTCAGTCTTTGCTCAAGTTGAAAGTTCCAAAAATTCTTCGGAAATCTCGCCGTGCTGGACTATGAACAACAACCATGCAGCGCCTTGTAAGCCGAATGAAGAGATGGGTTCTAT
Organism: Beverwykella pulmonaria; assembly: GCA_001599595.1. NCBI lineage: Eukaryota > Fungi > Ascomycota > Dothideomycetes > Pleosporales > Melanommataceae > Beverwykella > Beverwykella pulmonaria. The sequence goes on from BCHH01000002.1 coordinate 1,220,172, forward strand.
CGATTCGATTGCATCGAATTGGGCTCCATTTGGCCAGAGGATAGATTATTGCCTTAGCGAACGCCCTCCGACATGCTGCAAGCTTAACGGTGCTGGACTTTGTTAAAGCAGCCTATATGTTTGTTATGGCCATTTCTGTGAAAACAACCCTTTTTTATCCACCGGAGACGCGGTTGTCTCTTTTATAGTTAGACTAAGTTCGACTACACGAACTATGTGTCTTGTATCTCGGGCCGGACTTGAAGTATGGAAGACTTATCGAAAAGAGATGGTGAGAGTACCAATAGAGTATCGAACAAAAGAATGCTTCAATCTACGCACAGCGAGAACGATGAGATGGAGAGTAGTCTTGTCCTCGTAAGTTAAAACACTTGATTTATTAACACTGCTTACACTACTAGATATATTATACCAGTAATAGTGTTAGGCGTACTTCTTAACATGTGTATCTTGCGAATTACTTGGGAGTTTGACTCAAGTGTCCATACAATCTGGGAGCTAGGCTTAGGAGAGTCAACACCCATAACTACTATATCTCTCGGGCCTTCAGCGGGGAATACTGGCCTAATAACAAGTACAATTATTGCCAATGCACCACAACTAATATTCTCTGGTTTATACGTTTTGCACAACTCAATCTTTACTGCTATTGCCAGTACTTTCGAGTGGCAGTCGTACGCTCAGGACCGCAAAGGCCTACGAATTTCTACAAGGTGTCAAGGAGATCAAAGGACGACCTATTTCCTAGGACTACCGTACAGGATAGCAGTTGGGCTCGCAATCGCGTCGCGCAGCGATTCCGGCGCGTCGGTCGCGGAGGGTCGATTTGGGGGGCATTAAATGTTGAGGCAGCGCGTCTCTCAGTCTCAAGCGGGTCTCTATTAATAGCTGAGATGGTAAGGAGCATAGTTGCTTCAGTGCAGGTTGGCTGGACATGAGGTGGTTGAGGCATGATGGTTAACGTTGCAAAAGTGTAGAAAGTTGGTGAGGTGGACGGCTCGCTTGTAAAGTACGTTAATGTATGTGATGTGCAGTTGATATATAGTGTAGCGGACTGGATTCGTCAATGGCATATCCATGCGACTGATAGTGTGATGATAGGCTCGGTCTTCGCTATCATGGGTGTAGAAGGTGCAAATGGTAGGATAGATTGGCTCTATCCATGCTACACTAAGATGGAGAACGAAGAGTTTCTCAAGGGGATCGATCCTGTATCCAACGGAGCATGGTCTGAGCGCGGGCGCTATGCCGTGAATGGCATACGCGTCGCGTGTTCATGTGATTGCAGCGAGCACCGTTACAAGAACTCATAAAATAATTACGAGCTCCTTTGTACTTGTTGGTTGTGCCAAGCCTCCAATCCGCTCAAGGAATACACATTGCCGGAAATGCGTTAGCAAGATTTGAAGGAGGGAAGAAAAAGTCCCGTACAGAGGAGCAGTACTCTACTATATGGGTGTTAGTGAAGGTGTACGCAGCTCTAAAAGAAGAACAATCCCTCTAAAGGCAGAAAAGGCGAACATGAGGAAAGCGAGAGAAGGGAGACTAAGAGAACTAGAACCATTTTTATTATGTTGAATAGTAAACCCGTGTCTTAAAATAAGTGTATTAAAGTTGACGTGTGGGGGACGGTAACCCTGAATGAGAAATCAAAACTCAGAACACAGTTTCAGAAACGGCCGTGAGAACAGTTCTTGAGAGATACTGATTCGAAAACGGCATTCTCCTCTGGTCGTGGTCGTATCGAGGTTGCCGCGTCATTGTTGCCACACCGACACAGCCACTTCGAGTCTTGATGTCGTCTGATTATGCCGGAAGCAACCTGGATATGTTCCGTGGAACGGGCCGAGTGAGCCTACAATGGCACGACTCTCCTACCGACATCTGAGCGACATGCTGTCAAGCGTGGGCTCCAGGGGCGGTGAGAAGTATCCGGGCCGCCAAAAGTCGGCCCACGATGCTGTGAGCAAATGGCGCAAGGAGAGATTACGATCGTACACGGCAAAAGGCGTTAGCGCAATGCCGATGCAGCACTAGCGCGCCCGGAACAAACGCTTCCCACCGCGTTGATCTCAGACCATTCCAGGGACCGTCGCCGCTTCAACAATTTCGATTAAAACGGGCTCCCTGCGCACTCGTTCCCTCCCTCTTTTTCCTTCTTCTCCACTGCACTCCGACTCCTCCGATACTCCTCCTCGCTGCAGTCCTTCCACTCTTTCTCGTGCGTCGCTGCTGCAATTGTCTTTGTTATCGCACGGCCAAAATGTACAAGCATCCTCCTATCTCCCCTCACCGCCTTGCTAACCCCATGTCTAGGAATTCTACATCCAGCCTCTCGCCAATGGCGCAGGACACGTACTGGGGCTCTTTCGAGGAGATCTCCAAGTACAATGTCTCTCTCAATTACGCCGAGAAGCTCTGGCTGGCGTGGTACACGTACATGCAGAATGATGTTTTGGCCACCGGAATCATGTCCTTTGTGATGCATGAAGCGGTCTACTTTGGGCGATCGCTGCCGTGGATTATCATTGACATGATCCCGTGGTTTAAGAGGTACAAGATTCAACAGGTACGGTTCCCAGAACTCGGTTCGACGTCGATCGGGAGCTGATGCGCGTTTCCAGAACAAAATCCCTACGGCTTGGGAGCAGTGGCAATGCGCGCTCCTCGTCCTTCTCTCTCACCTTACGGTTGAACTCCCGCAAATCTGGCTCTTCCATCCCATGTGCCAATACTTCGGCCTCACCACCTCGGTCCCGTTCCCTAGCATGTACAAGATGGCTTTCCAGATAGCCGTCTTTTTCGTATTGGAGGACACATGGCACTACTGGGTACATCGTGCCATGCACTGGGGCCCGCTGTACAGGAACATCCACAAAATTCACCACCAGTACTCGGCTCCCTTCGGTCTGGCTGCTGAATACGCGTCTCCAATCGAAGTCTTGGTCCTCGGACTCGGCACGGTTGGCGTGCCTATCCTTTGGTGCGCAATCACCAAGGATTTGCACATCTTGACCATGTACTTGTGGATCGTCTTCCGCCTGTTCCAGGCCATCGATGCCCATAGTGGTTACGAGTTCCCCTGGAGCCTGCACCATTTCCTCCCATTCTGGGCGGGCGCCGAGCACCACGATGTCCACCACGAGCGGTTCATTGGAAACTACTCGAGCAGCTTTCGATGGTGGGATGTGATATTCGACACCGAGGCTGGCCCCGAGGCTGCCAAGAAGAGGAGAGAGAAAAAGATGGCGGCTATGAAGAAGGCGAAATCTTCCTAGATCAGATGCTTCTTTGGGCGAGAGGGAACTCAGTTGTTGTTGGACCTTGGTCCTGTCATGAGAAGCTCAGAGCTCAGAGCTCTTGCGCTCTATCTGATACGCTTCAACATTGATATTGCATTGGCGTTTGGGTAGGAGTACGACAGCATATTGCCTTGGCGGCAATTTTCAGATTCACGGCCCTGGTAATGGGAGGAAGAAGGATGTATATATAAAAGCAGGGCACTTACAGATTACACTTATACCTAATACTATCACGATCGTTTTATGAATCTACCCTTTCCTTGCTATGCGTTGAGCTGGCAAAGTTCTACGGACCTCTTCCACAACCTACATGCGGCGTATATCTGTCACTATCTAGCCCTGCCCAAATGCAAGATTTGCGAAGACGGCGTGAGCATTTTGGTGAAAGGGGCCGACTTGGCGCGGTGGAGGTGAATCTATTTTCCGGCCCGCTGCGTCGGGACCTTCAAGCTCCAACTTTCTTTGTTCAAACACTCTTCAACCTCATCGCGACGGCGCAGCCTCTTTCTCACTCCCATAAACTCACCTCTGAGACTCCGCGAGTATGGCGTCCTCACAGCGGCCAACGTACCACCAGGACTACATTGCGCGCATTCGATACTCCAACGCTCTTCCTCCGCCACCATGCCCGCCGAAGCTCCTCGACATCCCCAATACCGGTCTTTCAAGCGGACAGTACACCTCGGCAGGCTTCGCGTCGCGACTGGCGCGAGAGCAGCAGCTGAACATAGAAGCAGATGCTGAGCTGGGCATGCCGATCGACTTGGTTGGCATTCCGGGTGTTTTCGATGGCGACGAATCTGGTAGGAAAATTCCGTGCAGCTCGCGCCTCTTTCAGTATCTAACGCATTGTCTAGCGATTCAAGCAATAGTAAACCCGCCGAACCTTCATCCAGCCGACCGGGCCTTGATGCGCCCGCCCAATGCTCTTGGAAAGACGGCTTCCAATGCGGCCGGCATCTCCTTCCTGCGCCGAACCGAGTACACGACCTCATACACAACGGGCGGATCCAAATTCGAGTCGAGCAACTCCTCAAACACAATTCGCACACGTCCTAAGCGCCGGCGACCCGCCGATCTCTCCGAAGACCATCCGACCAACATCATCAAGCACATCATGAAGGGCTTTGACATGGCCTATCCCTCCGACGCGTACAACGGCCCGGACACAGCAGACAACCCGCGCGCAGCCGAGGCCTCGCCAGAGGAGAAGCAAGCCTGGAGGGTCCCCAAGCACCCTACCAACACCTCACTTAAGGTGGTCGACAGCTACCCTCTCCTGCCAGATTGGGACGCCATCCCCGACACGGGCTCGTACATGATGTACAAGTTCATGGCGCCGCCGTCCAATAAAGGCACCTACGACCCGCGTCTAGACGTCGCGCTTCTGCGCCCCATCGGTCAATCCGTCGACGACTACAACCGCTGGGTGCAAGAACAAGAAGCGCACGCCACAGACAAAACAGGCACAGTCCCACTCCCCACTCCGCGCTACCACTTCGAATTCTTCCTTCCCCCCGACAAAGAGAAAGTGCACAGCATAAAGCGCAACTTCTCGACCTTCGACCCCGACAACGAAGACGAGATTTCCTTCGACCACGGCGTCGACGACGAGGGCCGGCCGAGGAAGTACTTCAAGTACGAGAACATCCGGACGTATGAGACGAGCATGCAGGCCGCGGCCGAGGACGTGTATGGCGATATTGTGGCTGTGGCGCTACACGATCCGGAGACGCATCCCGAGGAGTCGTTGCGGAGCTCGAAGCTGCAGAAGGCGGCCTACTTTTACCCGATTGCCCAGAAGACGAGTATTAGGCCGAGACGGCCGGGCAAGATCGAGATGCAGGGCGAGGAGCAGGCCAAGGTGCATATCATTGAGACGGCGGCGCGGGATCCACAGGATGAGGTTGAGAAGAGGGAGTCGTATAAGGCCCGGTTTAGCGCCGTGGAGGTTTGAGGAAGTGCAGATCTGAGATGCGTGCTTCCTTGGAGAGGCTTTTGGCTGGCGATGCTTCCCTTGAGAAAGGAGATCAATGGGTTCTTCAGCGTGGCGTTTGGCATGAAACGTTTAGTGGGTTGACTATATCAAGCTGCATCTTGGTATGTCGGAGCGGATGCTTGCCTACTCGAGGAATTCTATCATCTACGAGTCCCCAATTTCTGACTTCGTATCCCAGCACTTACACGAGAAATTACAATTGGCAACTGTATTTCCTCATTGCTTATGGCTCATCTTGATCTCAACGAATGATCCCGTCCTACAAAATTGATGCTTGTATAGCATATCTATGTTCATTCCGGGGTATCTGCCATGTCTATATATACACCCATGCTACCGTCCAGATGCTATGCTCCACCATTAACGCCCATACCCGTCATACCAATACGTTCATAACTAAATTATCGATTTAGTTCCCCATCAACTTACCTCCCCCCGCTTCGGCGCCCACCCCTTCAACCACGCCCTCCCCCGCTCCAAATCGCCTCCCTCTGCCTCCAGCGCCGCAACGCACCACTCTAACTCATACCCGCCCTTTCCGTCTATTCCCTTCTCCGCGCTCAACATCTCGGCCACTGCCCTCCTCCGCTGACTTGCCTCGTCCGTACAAAAATGCAACGGCGTCGCATACCCTTTACCATCCATGCCCTCCAGATACGGCTTCACCAGCGGAATCGCATCTTTTGTCGCGACAGGCTTGTCGTCCTGCCCAGTGTTCTTGCGTCCAGTGCGGCAGAAGGGGTTCTTGCACCAGGGTTTGCCGCAGCCGGTGAGCAGTTGTGAGAGGTATTTGCGCTCGATGCGGCGGCGGAGCGCTTTGCCCTCCGGGTCGTAAAGAGAAACGTATAACGGACCGAAGCAGACGCTGCAGAGCCCGACTTCATTGCCTGGACCCTGCCCTTTCCGCGTCCCGGCGCGGGTATCGCCCGTCTTGTTCGCGCCGTCTTGGGTGCGGCCGCAGTTGATGTTGCGGCAGAGGCGCGGTTCGGGACGAGATAGGCGCTCGAGGTTGTGGTGTCGGAGATGTGTGTCCATGTCCCGGAAGCGGACAATTTTGTTGCAGAGATGGCATTCGGTTGTGCGGCCGCCGTCGGCAAGTTCGTGGGGTGTGAGGCCCGAGAGGAGGAGTTCTGGGTTTGGTGGTTCTGTTGGGTCGCCTTCTTGTGGGACTTGAAGGTGGCAGAAGCGGCAGAGGATTAGTTTGCCAGGACAGGTGGTGGTTTTGTGGTGCGAAAGAGTGGGTATGGAGGGGAATTCGAGGCTGCAGGAGGAGCAAGTTTGTGGGGTATGGAAGATGGCATCGTGCTTCTCGCGGCTGAGAGATGTGTGGCCATTAAAGGTGTCGTGTGGACAATGCCAGTGATTTTGGAAGGCCGGAGAGCGCTTTTGGAAGACTTGTCCACAGCCTTGTGGGCAGAGGATGTTGTTTCGCAAGCAAAAGTTCTCGTGAAGGAAGAGTGATGAGGATGGAACCCATTGGTGGCAGTTCTTGCACTGTACGTCTCCTGCATTGTGTGGTGTTTCGGCTGCAGCGTCGTCTGCGACCGGTTGAGCCTTTGGATCGACTATCGAGGCGCGTAGATGGAACTTCTTCGCGATTTCTGAGGGCGTTTCGGATGGGTATGCATGAACGGAGATCCATATTGATTCCGCGTCTTCTAGCTCGACGTTGGTGGGCTGTAGACGTATTCGCTTGGGATACCGACTGGAGAAGTCTGCAAACACATGTTCGTCCTCCCTCGGACGCGTCCGCTGTCGAGGCGAGAATGGGCTGACGAACAAGTCGACTTCGTCTTCTTCGTCCACTCCGCTTAGCGAGATCTCGAGTCCCTGCGACCTGTCCCACGCTGGTAGCTCGAAGTCAACGTATTCTCCTTCAACGACCTGGCCATCCTGTCCCTTGAAGATGTCTATCTTGCCCCCAACTGAGCTTCCTTCTGCGGTTCCAGGCGCTCGATGTGCCTTGGCCATGATCTTCTTCAAAGTCTCGCGTGCTTGCTCCTCATTCAAAGCCTCAATGTCCACCTCGAGATCTGTGTCCACCACGCATATGCCATCGCCTTCAGGCTTGAAGCCATCCACGAGAAAGCGGAATTCCTCCCGCTTGCCACCCGACCCTTGGGCGCCGTACACGACCAGTACCTCTCCATTTGTCAATGTCGTAAAATTCGATCGTAGGTGCTCCTCGAGTAGCGACTTCCAATCCCCCGGGTCGTACCCGGCCTCGAGCGGCCGTAGCTTCACGAAGGTGCCTTTGGGCAGCTGTTTGGCATGCACTGTTATCTTGCCAGAGCCTGCTCCATTTACAGCAAGCTGGTCAGCACCGCCGACCATAATCTCGTCTGAGCCGTCATCTGGACTGCCTTTCCGTGACGGTACTGCTGAGTTGCCCTCGAGCCCCAACGCCTCTCGTAGGAAACTGCTCAGCACGATGTCGCCCTCTCCTGCCGAGAACTCTCGAATCCCAGCATACACCACTCTGCCATTGTCCGGGTTGACTAATCGAAATGTGAGCGGGTGTGGCAGTTGCTGGTAGCGGTCCTGAAACTGCGAGCGGGCTTGTCGCTCGGCGGCGAAGGTGTACGGGTTAAATGGGTCGAAGGAGGTAATATGGGTCTGCTGTGGGTCGAGCGTAACTACGGGAGCTGCCGCAAGAAGGCCTTCCAGCGCGGAAGCGGGCAGGAGTATTTTGTCGCCAGGCAGCGTGCTCGCCCGCGACGTAGGCGCGACTGCGTACTGTGCAGACCAGGTCAACTCAGGTGGCTCTGGGTCGGAGGCCATGGTGGGGGGTGGGGTCACAGCGAGGTCCGCAGCGGGGTCGCAGTGTGTGTGTGTATGTGTTAGGTGAAGGGCGAGGAAGAGAGTGTATTGTGTGAGCGAGGTTATATCGCCACGGAGTCTACCCATTGCATTCGTGATTACATATGCTTCCTCGTGGAAGCTTCCACAGGCGGCAGCGAGCACGGACGGCGACGCAGTGACGCCATCTTATCGGATCGGATCAAGCTGCGGGCCGGCGCAGCGACAGCTGTTGAGGCTGAAGAGCCGTCCATGGCAAGTACACCGCATGCCTGAATAACGCGTAGGTAATGCATTCCACTAACCACGGCTCGAGAGGCCCCACGCCGCCCCGATAATGCCTGTCTGGCTAGATCCCACTTGCCTGCTTTCGGGCGCCCCGCGGAATCGCTTCCCTCGCGGGCCCTCCGCGTCGACTTCCGCCATGCTTCGACGGCGGCTGTTTTAGACTCTGTTTCCTGCTGCAAAACAACGGCGATCCCCTCAGGACGCCTTGGCTGCCGTCGCAGATCCTCGATATGGGTCCTCAGGAGACACGGATGGCCAGATGTCGCCCTGAGAGGGCGCTCGGGGGACATGCTCTTCTGGCTTGGCGACGCTTGACAGTCTCGCTAGGGCGGGGATTCGCGCAAGGATGCAAACTATCATGATGCAGGCGACACCAACATCCCACCCACGCGAGGCCAACAACGGCCTCCTCTCTACAATCCACGTCTCAACACGCCGTCGCCTCTCTTGGACAATTTGCTGCGGTAGCCGTGACCTGGCACGTGCCCAGCCTGGGGCCTGCCATCCCACCTTTTGGATAAAGCCACGGTGAGTGCCCTCTCACCTCCATAGCATTGTTTAGTATTCCTTTTGGTGCCCCTCCACCCTCCGTCCAGCTCGTGCATCTATTTGTGGCCCACCTCGTTGCCCTCCACCACCGATCCAGCAGGAAGCCAAAAGGACCGCTGGAGCAGCACGCCCTCCTTTTGTATCCACCAGGAGGACTCGTGCACAATCCCGCGGTGCCAGCCATGGGACCGCTTATCCTGCCTACCTCCCTAGCCGATCTCCTATCCAACACGCTGGTTCTTCGTCAAACAGCACCCTATCTCCCAGTGTCCTCGATATTTGCGCTGGCAGCCACGTCCAAGGCGCTCCATAACCTCATCTATCAGTCGTCCGAAGCCCTCCGCTACCTCGACCTGTCCACCGTCCAGTCTGCAGTTGTACCGTATGAACCACTCGATTCAGGCGGAACCAGCTGGCGCAGCCAGCGCATGGACGAGTCGCTCACCGAAGACGAGTTCTATTCCGGCCCGCTCCGGGGCATCTTCTCGAAGCTCGAACGATGCCACCTGCTACGAAACGTATATACACTGGTGTTGGACGGCTTGAGCGTGCCTGCCGACCTTATACACGAGATCATCGCCGACGACCGATACAACGTCCGCATTCTGTCGATCCGGGAGACCAAGAACTTGAACGAGTGGAAGCTCATGCAGGTCTTGAAATTTGCGGTACGGCCGACGAGGCCAGCAGGCACACCCAGAGTCAAAGGCATATACCTCTTTGGGCCACGCGAGCCAGTGCCTACGCCAGAGTCGCCAAAGAAAAAACGGTCTCCAACACCGCGCAAGGGTGTTCGAGCATCTCCCGGGGCTCAGATTGGTGCCGAGTGGAACCAGAAGTCTTCAGACGCCCTAAACGCTGCCTTGGCGCGGACCGAGGACAAGTGGTATCAAAACTCGGGGAAAATGATAGCGAAATCGCCCTCCCTGGAGTGGGCTGAAACGCTCCAGGCATGCGAGGGTATCATATCATTCGACGCTGTTCTTTGTCGAGGCCCACGGCACGATCCAACCAGAGTATTCGCTAGCGCAAGCCTGACCACTGGCGCGGCCAACCCATCCTCATACCTCAAGCCCGCGATTGCTACAATCGCTCTGGGGTCCGGATGCGAATCCTGCCACTCCTGCCCCGAAGGCCCCGCCGTGTTTGGCCATTCTCCGCCTTCTCACTTCCCACTCTTAAGCCCGCTGCCTCTGAATTCGTGCTCCATCCGAGCTGCTCAGATGCCGCATACCATTGACGGGTCTCCACCTCCTCCGCTGTTTGCCCGGTGTGAGAATTGCCTAAAGAGCCGCTGGTGCCAGCGCTGTCACAAGTGGTGGGATGAGGACTGCTACGCTGGGTCTGCGTTAGCCCAGCGCACTGAGCTTCAGCAAACCGAATATAAGGAGAGCGTACAAACCAACGGGACTACCAGTCTCGTGCCGCAGCAAATCATCAAGGTACATATGGGCCTCTGCGTTGAACACTGTCTGGTGGTCGAGATGATGTCCGGTGCAACCAGTAACTGAATGTGGGGATGAACGTACTCTTCTTCGGCGCGCGAAGGGCAATGGTCCTACCATGAGGCGGTTACGAGGTAGTTGGATTCCGGACCCCAGTCTCCACGACTGGCCTAGGAGCCTGACTATCGGATAACAGCACCTGGAAGCCTGATCCTGCGCGCCGAGGTATGTGCTCGCGAGCTTAACAAAGAATTGGCTGACACAAGCGGTACCAGATTATCGGCGTTCATCGTGATTGCTTTGGGTGCGGCCCTACGGTATGGCTTCTAGGCTCTTGACAGTACTAAATGGCATCTAATATGAAGCAGTGTATCAGCTGCAAAGCAGTCTTTATTCGGCAATGTAGTACTTGCCGCAACGAGTACTGCGTCGAAGACAACGATGCATCTTCTCACACGAAAGTATGGTATCCATCCACCGCTTACATGCCGCAACTGATATTTCCTGAACAGTGTGACTGGTGCAATTTCACATCACGAAGAACCGTCGAGATGTATTGATGCGGGAAACCGGAATACTGATGAACGGAATGCTTTTTGGATAATGTTATTATGCGGTACGTGCCTAGTGTCTAGGACAAAATCGGGATACGGCGAGGGACGCCTTTCGGCTTTGGATTTCATAATGGACTTTGGCGTTTGTGGGCGACTTCACTCCTAGCCTCGCAAACTTAAGATACCCCTCACATTCCTCTTAACCTCTTTAGCTCCCAGAGACATATGTGAACGTATAGTCCGTGTTGTCGCCTTTGTGACAGCGAAGAGCGGAAGAAATCTCAGGCAAGGGGTAAGAGGATTGATGCAGCAGTACACATAAAGTCTTGTCTCTGCACGGTGGGGGGTTTGAAAAAATTGACACAGTTGTACGATATTGGTTACAATTAGCAAAGGCAGGGATATACATTGCATCAAACAGTTTGCCTAGGGCTGGAAACGTGTAGTACTACAGTAGAATGAGTGTTATTGGAAAAGGGCTGTTTGGAGTGGCTAGTAAATGCGTGCACGTGACTGTCTTGGTTGGCGCCACGGCGATTCATGGATTTCTAAATTCAAGACACGCTCATCAACCTTTGAACTGACCGCAACTTTAAGGCTTTAAGCACTGTGCAGACTCTTGTAATATTTCCTTGAGGTGCTGTCGCTTTGGCTTCCCTACCTACGCTCCTTGATATCTGGCCTCTTCCGACGCAGCGTCGTGGTTTCTCGACGTAATAATCATCTAACAACGCAACGGGGAAGGACTAGGCACCCGCAACACCCCATCCGTTGATCACCTAGCATAGTGCACCCCTTGAATCGATCTGAGCACTCCCCATCCTCCTCCCTCTACGCGAATTTCCTCTCCACAATGGCGCAGTACGGCTACGGTCAAAGCCCACCTTATGGCGGTGGCGGCGCGAACAACCTCCAGTTCTATTCCTCCTCCTTCTCCAACCAGCCAGTCTCCGGACACTCGACGCCTTTTCAGGCCAACTATGGCGCGCCGCAGTCACAACCATACCCGGCGCAGTATGGAGCTGGGTTTGCGACGCCGGGGGTCAGTGGGCAAATGGGCGTTGGTGCGTCGGGGCTAAGGACTGGCTGGCTTGCGGCGTTTGGCACAGAAGGGTATGTGGAATGAATACCTTGGAAGGGACATGTGCTGATTGGAATAGATATGATGGAGAACCGCCTTTGCGTTAGCTGTCTCGACCCGAAGGGCGCTTGAATGATTTGCTGACGACATGCAGTGGAAGAGTTGGGCGTCAACTTTGGACATATCAAAATGAAGGTTTGTGGATAGCTTGGATTCTCAAAAAATGGAATCGTTGCTAATAGAAAGAACAGACTCTGGCTGTCTTGAACCCTTTTGGCAGAATTGACCAGCATTTCATGGACGACAGCGATATTGCGGGTCCTATACTCTTCTTCCTCGTGTTCGGAACATCTTTGCTGGTATGTGGACAAAGGTTCAAGAAAATAGAACATGTAGCTAATCCTAGTAGCTCTCCGGAAAGCTCCATTTCGGATACATATACGGTAGGTTCACACGCGACCCTCTCCGAACACAACTCACACGTGCATAGGCCTCGCAGTGCTGGGCACGATCCTCCTTCACACAATTCTCTCGCTCATGTCACCACCACTGAGTGCAGCCGAAACAGCTGCCAACCAAGACCACGGCCACCGAGGCAGTTCGCATTTCTCCTCCTCGCTCACGTACCCGCGGTCGGCTTCCGTGCTGGGATATTGTCTACTGCCTCTCGTCCTCGTCTCTATGGCGGGCATCGTGATTCCCATGGACGGACTGTTCGGATATCTCCTTACCAGTCTCGCCATCATCTGGTGCTCGTACTCTTCCAGCTCCATGTTCACGGTTGTTGGTAAGGCCTTCCACTTTCAAGGCTAGGAATTGAACTGGATGCTAATCGTGACTTCAGGGCGCATGACGGCAATGAGAGGCCTTGTCGCATACCCAATGGTTCTGTTTTACGGAAGCTTCGGAATCATGGCCATCTTTAGTTCTCGAGGCACCGGTTTAGTTAAGACTACTATGGCTGCGTAACGGTTTCTTGGGCAAGGTTCAAAAAAGCGGCATCGGTGGGCTCGTTTGGTTCTGCATGAGATAAATAGGCGTCGGATACATGATACCACGACACAGTAGTAAATAGCAATTCATAAATCCACAATGGCAATTCATTGTTTTGCTAGCTCATTCATTATCATCGCAGCGGGCCAATCAAAGCACAGGCGGTCCCGATTATGACGACGGGGAACCCTGCTCTTCCCGAACTACCCAAAAACTTCTCTCCAACCCTCTCCGCCACGCGCATATATATTTCAGCTTCAACACGCCGCGCAACGCCTACAGTAACCTCTTCTACTCTCACCGTCTGTACTTTCAATATGGGCTGGTTCTGGGCAGATACAGCGCCCGTTGCGCCGCATCGCATGCCTCGAGGCAATGCAGAACCTCCAGTATGTCCCTTCCGTCCTCAGGCTCTCGTTCTCTGTCTAACAATGGAATAGCCCAGCTGTCCAATGCATAAGAAGTCCGGGACCGCCGCCTCTCGTCTCCCCGCCAGCGCATCCACACCGCAAGGCGCCTGTCCGTACGTCCCACCCGATACGCCCACGCCCGCGTCCTCGACCTCCGCACCCGCCAGGCAAGGTCTCCTCTCGCGCCTCAATCCCCTCAACAACATGCCCTTTGACCTCTCGAACAAGCCCGCCGAGCACCAATCGCAATCCCTCCCCTTATCTCGCGAAGCCTCCACAATCCCAAAAGCCGACGGCTCGCTCTGGGAGTACCCCTCGCCCCAGCAAATGTACAACGCCATGCTGCGGAAGGGGTACACGGATACGCCCGCCGACGCGGTGGAGAGCATGGTCTCCATTCATAATTTCCTGAACGAGGGCGCGTGGGCGGAGATCATGGGGTGGGAGCGCCGCTTTTCGAGAGGACTGGCAGAAGGATACCGCGTGTGCAAGCGCGGCGAGGAAAATGCGAATCAAATCCTAGGCGTGAGTCCCGACGATCCATTCGACACCACCACCTGGACGGCGGCAGACGTCCCGCCGCCGAAACTGCTCCGCTTCACGGGACGTCCGACCGAACCAACGCCGAAAAGTCAAATCCTACAGTGGCTGGGCTGGGCATGGCCTGCAAAATTCGAGACGGCACCCCCGTTTGATAGACATGACTGGTTTGTGGAGCGGTGCGGGGAGAACGGGTGCGAGGAGGTGCGGTACGTGATTGATTATTATGAGGGCGAGCCCGAGCCTACGGGGGAGCCAGTGTTCTATCTGGATGTGAGGCCTGCGGTGGATAATCCGCGGAGTGCCGCCGAGAGGACGATAAGGTGGGGGACAGACGTTTGGTGGAGGGCGAGTGGGGGTGTCGTGAGAGAGTTGAAGAAGGCGGAGGCTGCGAGGAAGAAGAGGGAGGAGGAGGAAGCGGCGAGGAATAGGTCGTCTTATAATTGAGGTTTGGGCCAAGCCGGGTTTTCTGGAGGAAGCAAGAGTGTACCACCAAGATTGAAGATTGCAAGAACATACGATCCGGCGCAGGGATGAGATACGGATGGATGGATGGCAAGGCGTTGTAAAGGCTTCTACGCAACGAACGGCGTGTGTAGAATATGGGATACCTGGGGTTTTATTTCACGGCTGCCTCCCTGCTCTTGGCTCTAAGCAGGGCATTCTTCTCCTCTTTCTTGTCTCCTGTTTGCTCCGCTGACATATTTCTCCACTCTTCTTGTCATCTTTTCGCTCTTCAACGATATACACACGCACGCAACTTTCATCTTCATATTTCGAAATTCTGCTGTTGCTAGGTCCCTATTAATCTATTCACGGCTGCCATTTCTAGAACCCGTAATCGTATTATGAGAAATCTGCTCGTATTCTATCTTGAAAACTCCGTGACACAACTACAGTACCCTTCGTTTTCGAACCCACCTTCACGTTTTAACCATGATAAATACGAGATGTGCGCTTCATACAACTTGGATTACACATACCGAAGAAACTCGTACCAGTACCGGGACTGGGTCACTCATGCCAAGTGCTAACAGTGGCAGACACCGCTATGCTCCACTGCCATGGTCACTTATTACGCTTTCCCTTCCACGACGCTCTCCCGGCGCACCAACATAATTCCAGCACAGGGTCAAAATGCTCACTCACGCCTGCAATACCCCAATGCGTTTGTTACCATTGTATCGGCTACAATTCCTTATCTTGAGTCAAAATCGTGACTAGTTATGTGTGAGTAAGCCGCAGAGAGGCATTGTCGACGTGCGGAATTAGGTCGTGGATTGAAAATGGTATCTTGCTGTTGGAGGATACTGAAGTCGTATCTGCAACGTTAACGGCAACATCTTCCAGTTCCGTGATACGTCTATCAATTCAGCCGCCTAATACGGTATCTCAAATCGCGACAACGAGAAAGTAAGCATGCATACCATTGTACCAGAGCCAAGTAATTCGCGAATACGAAGCCAGTCTCAGTCCAGCTCCACTCAGCCTTCCACATCCCAATCTCCGCTCTCCCCAAATCACTCCGAAGCGAGTTATCAATACATTAGCCAGGTCGCGATCGCAGGAGTCCATGCTACTGTATATCGATCACGATGAATCAGCCCCCCTTACCTTACTCGGTTCTCAGTCATCCGACACCCGTGCCAAGCGCATAAGATTACCTAATATTAGGTAAACTTGCGTGATAAGTCGAGTAATAGTCGGAACTCGCCTTTTCGCACACTATCGCACACCGAGTGAGGAGATCTAGCGACGGATGAGTTCGGACAAAGGTGAATGTGGGGCCACCAAGTCCAATGGGCACAGTAGTCGTAGAAGATTGTGAACCAAGAATTTGTTGCCATTGAAATCCATGCAGACACCACTATATAAACATACACACATACGGGGTACCAGAGTCGTCGGGAAAGGGAGGAATTTGAGAAAGAAATACTGTCTTGTACCAAAGCTCTTCTCGGGGAATAGGGTCCACTTATCTGGATATCTCCAACGGAAAAGAAAGAAGACCTTAAAATCAGGAAACATAGGGATATGATATTCCGACTCCGCAAACGCCTGCCTGTGAAACACAACCATCGCTAGGAGACGACGATGAGTCCCTAAGCATGCATGACATCGTGGAAATGGATAGAAACGGCTATGGAACTATCGAGTGGCCAAGACTTCGCAGACAAAAGGACCTAGGAGACGTCAATTTGTCGCATACAAAGCCGAAGGAACAACTATTAGGAATTATACAGCAGCAGCTTTGCTGGACTGCTGGAGTTCGCTAACTAAGGACGCAAAAGTGGCTGAAGGACCTGCAATCATCATAAGCCATTTGGAGAGCTGGATGAGATGTCGCCTTGACCGCCTGCTATGTATAAGCATTTGGGAAGTTGGGGTAGCTTGGCGAACGTTGCTGACCTGTAGCAGCCGACTCATCAGGCTTCTGACGCTTGTCGGCATAGTCACCTGCAAGGAATGAGCCATCTGAGTTCGGGTGTTTTCCGTTGTTTGCAGACGGACCGTGCTGGGCTGCTGCTGCTGCCTGGGCGGCCATCTGGAGCTCTCCAATCTGTCGCTCAGACAACCCCCCGTTGTTGGAAGGGCTACTCTGTTGCTGAGCCTGCTCTGGCTGAGGTTGTTGGGGAGCTTGGATGAGCGGGTTGGGGGGCTCGCCGTGGGAGCGCGATAAGTCAACGCCAGCGGGTGCCGGTGGGATCTCGCCCTGGGTCTCGAGGAGGCGCGATTGGAGGTTGATGATGTAGTCGCGCAATTGGTAGTTCTCGGTTTGGAGGGTCTTGTATAGCTCGCATAGCTGCTCGAACTCCTTGACCTGGTCCTTGAGTTGCTTAATGTACTCTTCTTTGCGCTGGCGGAAGGCACGCTGGGGATGTCAGGCGCGTTCAATGTTTACCTGGCGCAATACACGTACCTGCGCGGCGCGATTCTGCGCGGCGCGCTTCGATGTCGATAGCTCGCGTCGCCCGCCCTTGCTGCGGCCCTCGCTCAGGTGTCCGTCGCCGCCGTCGCCTGCACTCATTGTCTGGTACGGGGATCCGGCTATTGCTGGGTCAATGGCGTGCTGTGGGCTGCCGCTGTGAGGATGCTGGGGTAGCGGCTGGGGAACTGAGGGCTGGCCAGCGCCAGCAGCGAGGAGGTGCTCTCTTAGACCTTTGGTGACAGCGTTAGTAATCCATCTCGATGCGCAGTGGTGGCATAGCTTGGATGACTGGGGGATGTTTACTCATTTCAATGGACGGCTTATGATCCTGAGGACAGTTAGCAAGCCGTGATATTTTACAGTCAGCACGTTGGGGTCGTATGGCGTACCTGGGTGGGCTGTTGCATGCTAAAGGTGCGAATGGACGGATACAAGGTAGGTAATCCGTGCGGCATCAAATCCAGCGGCGGGGCGCCGAGTTGACAACCTGCGTCGCGCCAGAGACCGGTTTCAGGATTAGGGCACCGGCGCGCGGCGAGGGTGGGTTGGTGTGGCGTCTGATTATTGAGCAGATGCTGGCAGTGCCGCGGATCGAGGATGCGGAAGCTGCTAGGAGAGCGAGCGCGTCGCAAGAGGGAGATGCCTAACGTCGTCGATTAGCTTCGTGACCGTTGGCGCGAGGACAGCGCGCCCCGGAGGGCAGGCCTGGCACCAGCACCAGCACCAGCAGCATGATCGCGAGGCTCGAGGCTTCGCGCGACACTGCGCGATGCTGGTGGATGCGATTGAACAAACTCACTGCTTCTGCTTCGTAAGAAATGTGTCAGCGATGAGTTGTCAGCTCGGGGGGAGCAGCGGGCTTTATGGGTTTGGGGCGCTTGGCACGAGTACGGCTCGGCTCTCGGGCTCTGGTTTCACCCCTCGCACTCGCACCAGAGTCGGGGAACTGACGTTCTTTGACCGCGTCGCCGGCTGCAACAGGTGCCGCTATAGTGGCCAATAACTACCTTGGCAGGTCATTTGATGATGATGTCCTGCTATCGCTATTGCTTGTGCTGACCAATCTGGGAGCTTTGCGCGGAGCGAGCGCACTTGCTTGTTCGGGTATTGTCTATTACAAGATTGCGATGAGGTAATCCACGACCTCGCGTCCCTGCCGTCCATCCCGCGATATGGGCTACTTGGTCCTTTGCTGAGAACTCTCTTCGCCTTCTCCTTGGTGTGCTGCTCAATATTGGGCCCGCCGCTGCGCTCTTCCGGCTGTATTACGCACTGCACCAGCGCGCCCAGCCTAGCCTCTGCAAACGCCTGCAACTCGTGCCGGCATTATCTCTGCACGCCGACATTAACGGAGATGCCACAGTGTCCAAAAACTCACCTTGCACGATGTTCTCGGGCGTGATACAGCATCTCAATAGATGATGGTTGCAGAGGCCATATCGAATCAACACAAGCGCGCGTTGGTGGCCCAACCCCGGTGCCAAGCTAAGCCTGCATCTTCTGCAGGGCCATCAGCATCTTCAACCTCTCTTTTGCAAGGCCTCTATGGCCGCATGTTCTCTGCATCCCATCTCAAATCAACCTTTCGTAGTGCCTGCCGGATTATTTGCCTTCCCTCTGCGGAAGACAGAGACGTGTTGTCCTTCGCCACGAGCACAAGCACGAGCACAAGCAGCCATAATGAGATGCTCCAAACGCCTGCCCCAAGCGCTCGAGTAAGTCAACCCAACATCACGGGAACGTAGACCTCTCGCCAGACCCCTACGTCCGTGATGACCTCAGAACGGAATCCAACTGACCTGCGCTGGTCTCAGACTCTCTGCCATCTGTCAGCGAGGATCCAAAATTGCACATCCTCCACGACTCCCCCGCAGATCGCCCCACGCTCTGCTGGCCAAGCCCGTAGCAACGTGTAGAGAGTTTAGCACGTCGACCTCTCGTGCGATGAGCTCTGCAAGCGACGAGGCACCCGGCATCATCTTCGCCGCAAACCAACCTGCTGACCTGCCGCATCGCGTTTCTAAACTGTCGGCATGGACCATCTTACCGTCGAAAAAGGGCATTGCTCGCCAATTCATCTTTCCTTCTTTTTCCGCAGCTTGGCGTTTCATGTCGTATGTCGCCGATGAGAGCAAACGTAAACGACACCACCCCTCATGGCATAATCTCTACAACCAAGTCACTATCGAGTGGACCACGCATAAGCCTGAAGGAATCAGCGTCAAAGACGTCGAAATGGCCGAGTTCTGTGACATAACCGCCGAAAAAGTCGGACTTCAAGTGCAGGACCACAGAGCCGGATCCGCCGGCTAGTCAGAGACCTCGCCTCCAGAATCTCGCCGAATGTTCGTTATCATGGAGTTTGCCATACCCACTAATCTAAAATGGTGTTACTTGCGATCAGCGTAGGCGCCGCAGTTAGCGGAGATACGTGCGTTTCCATATCTGCACGACGCGGGAGTCGGGATACGCCAACGTGGATGCTCTGAATCTCCAATGCTGAGCCGCAATATTGGGAGTTTTCACTGCCCCATGCAGTACTACCGGATCACCACTATGGGATCGGCATTCATGAGCGACCAACTGGGGGCTTATTGCGCGTCGCACTCTTCGTACACAGCGACATTCATCTAACGCCCGAGTTGAACATATGAAAATCACGCCTCGCTCTTACGCCCCTCTATTCATCCAGTTAACCATGACGTCGCGGGAGCCGGAATTCGAGACATCATCGTCCATCAATCAAATTTCTTAAACTCAGTTCCAACGCGATTTGAGTATGTAGTACTAAGCGCCAGTCTGGGTAAGAGGTCCCACGTTGCAATCTAACCTCATTCGGGCCTTCTTGTGGAACTCCGCTTCCTTTTGATATCTCTCTGACATTCTTCGCGAATCGACGATTGTATTAATCCTTCCACTTCAAATATAGAAGTCTTGGACGGATCAGTCATACGCGTCCATACTAACAAATGAGTAATCCGCATGTACTACCCAACGACTCCCCAAAACCGGATTAAAATAATTATCCGGGAAGAGCTCTTGTGACCCAAACAATAAATTGCCACTTCAGGTTCTCGTCCAAGAATATACTGTTTTCCCTTGAGTAACTTCTAATCCACCTTTAGTCTATCCACAATTATCCTTGCAACTTCCCAAAGCAATATAACCTCCCTTCCATCTCAACGTGATGCAATTACCCAACTTTACTCTTTGTCCAGGGACTTCTGACTCCCTTTTTGTAGGGTTTCTATCGCCACTTTTGGAGTCGATTGCGCCCAAAGCGCCAAGTCGAACCCCTGCAACCCCACCTCTCGAGCAGTAATTTGCGCCGTTAGGAGCTTGATTTCTTTCCGCAAAAGGCAGACTTTGTCTAACTATTCTGACTGATATCCGAGAACGGACTTACCCTGTTTTGTCTTAGGACCACACGTCACAGTCCGCCTTACGTAATATCAATCGGCGCTTTTTAAGAGCGTCGCATATCAAACCGTTTAACTGGTTCGATTTGGTATTGTTAGAAGCTAATAGCTTTAACTCTAAATTTCTGTTACGGTATATATGTTATTCTATACGCACCTCACCCTATTGGGTTCACTGCACCTTTTTAGGTAGCGCTGGTCGAGTGGTATAGAGCTTGCTCATCAATTTCCTTCTACTAATAGCGTAGGTATCTTCTGCGAATATTTCGAGATTAATTTGCAAGTATAAGTGGGAGTATGATGATTGTATTGTAGTGTATGGTTGTTAGGTTAGTCGAAAATGGAGCTCTACATACAGGTAGTGGTTGGGATGCCGAACTCTGGTGATTGCCAATAGGCCATATTTGCTTACATAACTCTATACTTATTAAAAATACGTCTACCTGTTTTGGCCCCCCATCTCGTAGCTCATCTTCAACTTCTGTCCTTTTGTTTTCCTCCCATCTGACTGACACTCTACGAAGGTCCAGCACTTTACGTCTCTTTACAATGACTAATGGTCCCAAAGTATCGACCGCGCTGCGCAGGTTGGAGGAATTGCGAACCATCCATCTTGACCTTGGAGCGGCGCGTGACGACCTGAAACACATATTTTTACGCTATACCAACTTATTATTTGTTTTCGTTATCGCCGGCTTCGCTGTGCAGTACACCAACCAGCAGTCCACAGTGATATTTGCGATCAATATGTTAGCCATTTTTCCATCTTCGATTTTGATGGGTGTCGGTTTGAAAAGTATGAGACAGCGATACGGTGGGATGGTAGAAGCGGTATTGTACATGACGTTCGGGTACGTCAAGGGCTTAACAATCTCAGTAATAGTTTAAGTGAGTTGACCTCATTTGCTACAGCAACGCCGTCAACCTTGTAACATCAGTCATCCTCCTCAGGAAGCGACAAATCAAATTGCTGCAGACTTCGCTTATTGGAGGCATCCTATCGAACATGCATCTGATGCTCGGCTTGGGGTTCGTCGCTGGAGGCATACGTGCAATGGAGAGGGCCTACAATGAGAATTTGTCCAGCAAATTCGGCTCTCTTCTTACTCTATCTGTGACTGGTCTGGTTCTCCCTACGGCTAGCCAACTCCTTGCCAAACCTGTAACAGGTGGGATTGTGAAGCAGTCCCGGTCGATTGCGATCGTCTTCAATCTCGTATATTTTGGACTGCTATGGTTTCAACTCAAGACACATCACAATCTATTCGAAACGTACTGCGATGACGAGGAAGAGGGAACAGAGGCCGGACAGCGAAAGAAGCAGCTTACGGTTGGGAGTGCGATTACTACTATTGCTGTATCAACCACTCTCGTCGGCTTCAATACGTACTTCGCAGTAAATAGCCTCGAAGGATTGTTGAACCAGACAGGTCTGACCACGAGTTTTGTTGGGATAGTGTTACTCCCTCTTTTCACCAATGACTTGGAGCCAATAATGGCGGCATACCACGGCGACATGGACCTTTGCCTCCAGGCCACAGTCGGCAAGTGTATCCAGAATACGCTGTTTGTTATCCCTGTTGTGGTAATAATCGGATGGGGGATGGGCATTGATGAAATGACGCTGGACTTCAATGGCTTCGATGTTGCGGCCTTATTTGCATCCGCACTCTATATTGCATTCCTTACTAATAATGGCAAATCAGACTGGTGAGTTTCAAGCTGGAACATTTGACCTGATATCTCTAACAATTCCTAGGTTCGAGGGAGTGGCCCTGTTAGCCATGTTTATTATTATCTCCATCTCAGCCTATTACATCGAATAGTTTAGTAGTGGAGCATTACACCTATACTACCTGAAATAGTTATGGGTTATATGGGGGT